>JBCEWB010174022.1:0-10145 GCA_039654565.1 Peronia peronii
AATGTGTGTAAATTGTCTTTCCCAAGGACAAAATGTCGGGACCTGTCAGGATTTGAACCCGGAACTTCAGATCCCGAATCCGACGGCCCAACCGCTAGGCCACCGACACCACATGTAAGGTACATGTAATAATATAAACTTTATTTGTCCTCAAAAGGAAATTCCACTCACATTTGATGAAACAGCAGTATACATGCAAGATAAACTCATGCTCAGAATCAAATGTACATTGTATGTACATGTATTATGATAGACAAACATATCACAAATAATATCAGAGGAAGGCAGGATCAAGAAACATTGCTGATATACATGTACTATAGTACAATGTATGTGCTAAATGTGTTTGATGTATTTAGTCCTTTTGTCATAGGCTATTGTTTATCTCACTACATTAACAGCACTTCAGGACAGCATTTTACCACAAAAAGTAACACATATATTCATAACACATATTGTTGGTAAAACTTTCTCTTCCTTTCATTTTTTTTTTTTTTTGAAAGAGAAAATGTTGAAGACATGTAGGTGGAGAGCTTTAGATAATTATGATACTGAAATGACAATAAAGCAATCCCCCCCCCCCCCCCCAACCTCTACTACTTTCTCATTCTATTCTATGCCGATATTTTATTTGTTGCGCCAACATACATGTTTATTGTTATCCTGTATACTCGACTACACCTATCTATCAATAGTTCTTTTATGACTTTATCATTGCAAGCTTGCGCTCTAAAAACTAAGCATTGTACTTGTAGTTCTTTTTCTATGTGGTCCTAATGCAAATACTCTCTATTATAATTTTCACACTTACTTTCTTTCCCATTTAACCAGTAATTGTACATGTAGTTCTTTTTCTATGTGGTCCTGATGCAAATACTCTCTATTATAACTTTCACACTTACTTTCTTTCCTATTTAACCAGTAGTTGTACATGTAGTTTTTTTTCTATGTGGTCCTAATGCAAATACTCTCTATTATAACTTTCACACTTACTTTCTTTCCTATTTAGCCAGTTACTGCACTCTCCCCCCTTCCATCCTCTACACCTTGCCTTCTGCCCTGTGAATTTTTTCACTTGAATACATTGTCCACAGCGAGACAGCTCTTACCTGTTTTGAGTATAATCTATATCATTATCAGACTGAGATGGGCTGTAGGACAGAATCTATGAAGAAAAAAACAACAGAATAAATGTATGTCAAAGTTTAAAAGGCCATGATCTGGCGGCAGAAGTCTCAACTTCAAAGATGATTTGGAAGGGAAGCAGTTTTGTGTCTTCTTGGAAATGGAATGAATAAATGGTAAAAAATTGTCTCAAGATCATGTTGGATGGACAAGTTTGCTTTGTGGCTTATACCGGTAGTACATGTACCTACAGTCTGGGAAAGACCGCTGTTTGAAGATAATGATGACGCTAATTTTTCTTTTTTGTCCTGAAGAAGAGGTAAACAGGTTCAGGAATATATAGTACTTCTGATTATTTCATCACGCTATTCATTCTATTTAATTCTGCATACACATTTTTTGTTTGTTTACAATAGAGATTCGAGTCAATTGCCTGATAATTATTTTTTCATAAATATTCAAGACAATATAAAACTACATGTACGTGTAAAATAATTAAATGATTATTAGATCTAGACGCTTCATTCAACATCTAACAAATACATGTTGTCACTTTGCTGCTCTTTTAATCAGTTTATTTCCTCTCCATCTACTCTCATCTCTGTCGCCAGGAGACATTTTTTTCTCAAAACTTTCTCAGCTCAAGTCACAGTTCACTATTCAAGGCCAGTACTGGTTATTACTGTTACTGTTACAAAACTGCCCAGATCTTTAGCGTATATTACACCCTTTTAATATTCACGGGCAATACCGATAGAACTACATGTATAATTTTGAAACTGAGCCTATAATGCTTACTTGTTAAGCATTTCCAAGCTATATTCCGTAGTATTTTTTTCTGTCATCGAAACATGGTGGTGTCCATAAAAAGGATCATATTCAAAGAGGTTGGAGTAAAATTAGAGGGAAACAAACAAAAATCAACATAAAAACAAACAAGACACCCATTCACAACGAATAGTGTCGCTGATAACTCCAGTGAACTTCACTACGTATATCAGTGGGCTACATGTATTATACATGTACGTAGTTATTACCCATTGCTTATTGCAGCAGAGTGACGGATTGACTCACTTACAGTAATGTAGTTGAATGAAACATTTTTAATTCATTAAATGGATGTTTTTCTTACTACATGTCGAGGGTATAAAGCAAGATTGTCATATCTACAAAAATGCTGTTCTGAGATAAACATGTTTGAAGTTTTGATAAAAGCTGTGAAATCAAGGACTACAAGTACTTAAATTGGTATGCACAGAAGTGACAGATTACAAAAAGCATGTCATATGAGCTTACAAAGTAATCCTTGATTTCACAGCTTTCATCAAAACTCCAAACATGTTTATCTCAAAACAGCATTTTTGTAGATATGACAATCTTGCTTTATACCCTCGATGTATACTCCAATTTGACCACAATATTACACGTGGGTCCCGTTAAAAGCTCTCGGGCCAACTATAATTAGTTTTCCTTTTCAGGACAGATAAAGTTTGTCTTATCTTATCTTAATAGATGTCAGATAATGTTTACGGTGTTTTCAGTTTGTTCTTTGAGCATGCTGTTCAAATCCGCTAACCGGTAATGCCCACTGTTCTAAGTTGACCCTGTTGCTGTGGACAACAAATTTCACCACGAGGCGTAATAGTAATAACATTCGCGCGGGGGAGGGAGCCATTATATCTAAAAAAAGATAATGGGGAATTTATTTGACCGACTTTTATGCATCGCTATCATTGGTTGGTATATTTAGATTGCAACTATTTTTAGTGCATGACGATTCACTACACTGTTTATAAACAGGAGGGTGGTCTCTTGAGTCTGCGGTTTATTGCTGGTATTCGAACAAATTTATCACGCAGATTGTGAAAAATTAGATTCTGTACTCGATAGACTTACATTTGCACATTATTTGAAATAAATGGCACGACGGACACGAATGGCAACTATGCGACGACGACGACGGAGTTCCCGCGGGCCATCAAAGCCCAAGGCGGGTTCGTCTGAGGCAAGTTTTAGCGCCCCTAAATACCGGCCTCCAAAACAAGAATGGGAATATTGTTCCCTGCAACTCCAATGCAACGACATTCAACAAATCTCAGCAGACGCATTGCACGTTGTATGTAGGTGAAAATTTCTCAGTTCAGATGGAGCAGTTTTTCAAGCTGACTCATCTAGTCAATGATACTACAGCTAGCGGCATAGTGACCACAAAATTTCTTCCTGCTCGAGACCTCAGTAGAATGCAGCTGACTGTCGGGGGACACCGGATTTTGACAGTGCCAAACGCTGGAGGCAATTCTGTTGTCTCGGAGGTTTTATCATTTGAGCTGTTAAATCGATGTTTCTGTGCCAAGCTCAAGAAGGTAAGGACAACAACTACAATCAACAAACAATGACTGAAAAGCTGAACACATACAGATCTCCACTTTTCAGTTCATGTTTAGGTGTGAGAGAGAGACATACGGTCAGCAATGGGAAACTTACAAAATTTCCAAGAAGCGCAGAAAACGTTTGGAAATAAATAGATAAATAAAATATGCTGTAATAAATGTAGGAGCCATTGTCATGGTAATGGAAAATTAAAACTGAAACTTTTTTTTTACCCTTAAAAAAGTCAGAAGAAACTGTTTTGAGTGCAAGTAGCCTACGTGTATACACAAAAAAGTGTAATGGTGTTTATCCATGTTCAAGAAATAATAGTTTACTTACATCTAAAAACTGATAATTAAAATATAAGTTAAGTATTTCATGGATAAATTGTCTTTTATTTATAATTTGGAAACTACACTGCAGTTCATGCAAAGCGTGACGGGCACACCCCGGTTAAAAAAAAAAAAAAAATCAGCTCTTAGTTTTCTTACACCGCTTGGGTTACAGTCCTGAATAGGCCGACTGAGAGAGAGAGTGAGTTAACACTGGTCAATTTGAGTTACCGCTTATTTGACATCAGAAACGCATACAATCATGTATGAAACCTTAAGAAGTGTAATGTATCAATGTACTTCAATATTATCTATATTTTCTTTAGACGGAGATGGAGGTATCCTATTTCCCCCACGGTGGTTCCATCACCGACTATGTGTGTGAGATGTTCCAGGAAACGGTCGGGGTCTCTGTCACCCGAGCCATGAAGTTCCGAGGACACTACTCATACGAAGACGCCTACCATTTGCTCAACAAGAAACTCAAAGGTGGGCAAATAGAATCCATCAGCCATCTCACATATAGGCGTATATAAAACTTCATTTTGTTTTCTTTTACTTTTACTGTACCCGAGCTCATCTTCTGCATGCAGCAAAACGAGAAAATTATATAATTACAATCATGTACATGCGTATTGTTATAAAGGAACACACTAATATCTCTGTCTCAACTCTCATTGTCGCGAACTAATACTAATATTAGTAACATGTAGTCATATAGCATTTGGCAAAAGTCTTACTTTCATGTGCATGTAATGATTATTCCCAAACTTATTTCGATCTTGTCTGACGGTGGATGCAATAATACGCCCCTAGGCCCTTCGTGAAATGGATGACGAATCATACATACAATACATAATAATTGTAATAAATCGGTACACACTGACGTATTTCCCACTTCATTTTCATGTATACAATCACTGTAGACGTAGGCCTATGTGGGTTCTGTGTCTGTATTGGCTTCACCAGTGTATCTGTCTCACTTATCCGCTTCTTGGCACTAATGCAAATAAATGTAAATGTACTACATGTACTGAATAAAGTTGTACAGTACACCAGTATGAAAGTGTTTACTGCACAGTAGTTTTATTTGTCTGTCTGCCGCCTAGTGACAGTCTGTGTTTTAGTTCATCGGGTTATCTGCTAACATCCATTATGATCATCTATCTATCCATGTTTCGTTTACACAGTATGTTCGTGTGTTAAAACTTTGTTTTCGCACCTGCCAATATCAGCACCGCTATCGTTTAGGATTTAGTAGGCTATATCATATGACATGTGTAAACTCACTGGATAATAATCCTGTAGGTTACACTCATGTAACGTACATGTATTCATAATGTAGAACACTACTTTCTGTATCTGAGAGTGAGTTAGGCAGCAGAGCTGTGTGGGTAGTGGCATTGAAATGATGATCATTTGTATCAGCAGAGGCTGATACATGTATTTACATGGCTAATTAAAGCCAGTAACGACATGCATGGACTGATACAATGCCGCTTCTTCTTGCTTCAGTTTTCTTACTGAATCATTACTGGCCGATAGATACCTGAGTAGGAGTAGGACATCACTGGGAGAAGAAGCCAATCGAATCCTGAATTAGAAATTTGGCACTTGAATGTTCGTTGAATAAAATACATTATTTTTTTTTTATGTTGAGTTTGTTATTTGTATGGACATAAAAGTATTAGACTTAAGACTGATAATTGTTTGTATTAGACTGATAATTGTTTGCCAAAGCTTTGATATTCTTTGATATTCGATAGTCTTGATATTCTTAATACATGTTCATGCATTTCAACTGCCTGGAGGCGGTTATTCGTGTATTAATGTAAAAGGGCAACAAAGCACAACATCATATGTTGTTGTGACAACATGTAAGCCAACCTCTTAATCTTTATGTCAAACATTTTTTCTAACAGTAATTCTTTTAATTGTTCACAATATCCTGCTAAAAATAGAAAATACGAGCTATACTAAATACTATAAAAGTATAATTCCATTAAAGCAAATCTGTGATAGTTTTCAGCCCAATATTGAGTTTTTGAATCTTTCAGTATGTTTTCAGCATGAACACTCACAGACTGAAAAAGTGTCACTTCAAATTTCACAGTCTCCCTTACCCCAAATATCGTAAAACTAGTAAATACACTGCAACTACTGTACTATCAAACCTTGGTTTAACATTTTCTTTTCATATCAGGGGTCATCCAATCGTCCAGTAACTCCTTGGAGAAATGGAGCAAGCAGATTTTACACGTCTGGTCCACATCCCACCACGTGACGCAAGTTCTGGCACAGGCCTATGCAGACGTTGACCCCAATATCAAGTCCAATACAATCGTTATAGTCACCACTGCCCCAAATGCAAATTATATCTTCAACAATGTTTAAGCAGAAAAACAACACTTTTGAAGGGCACGATTTATCGAGTCAGAAAAAGATATAGTATAGAGGGGATGCTACAATTACCAATAACAGCACTGCCGAAGACATACTGTATAGTCGTATTAGTTGGCCCAGTATTAGCCATGTACATTGCAGTGAATCTCCGGCTGTGAAAAAGCACTGTGGTTGTGGCGTTCCTGTAATGTACAGCTGAATGAAAGGACTTCCTGTAACAAGCTATAACAATAACTGCCCTCTACACAAAAGACTGGAAAGAAAACGCTGACACAAACGCGTGGCTGTGCCATACCTATTGGCTGTGTAATTCTGATGTGAAAAATGCTCATGGATTCCACCCATCGAATAGCTGACCTGTCATCAGTACGGGCCATTCACTAGTGTAGAAGTACGTGTAGGCTATTTAGTGTATGCATGAGGAAGAGCACTAACGAACTTTAAATGATCTAGTGTACAGAAGCGTTTATCTGCTAGACTCCATCATAGGCCCAATCCTTCCATTCCCATGGCAGCACGATGTGCTCTCCACTTCCTCAGTCTACAGGGCCACTTGTCTGCACATTGGCAATAGCAGAAAGGTAAATTTGCCAGTAAATAAACTAGCCATTGATTGTCCTTCTCCTAATACTGTAGGTGCCTCTATATCTTTACCTATGAACACAAAACAATGTTAGACACATGTAAAAGAAGAGCTGAAAGTCAGGAGTTCATGCATATGACTCATGTTTTTTTTTTTCTTTCTTTCATAATCAAAATAAATATATACATGTACTAGGTAAGGACATATTTCATTATAACGAAAGAGATTCACAGTTCTTATTCAACAAATCATTGCCAATACGATTTCAATATGAGTAATATTTCTTACATGCAAATTTGTTAGCAGTTACACTGCATATACACAGTAGTGTATCACAACTTCTTTATGATGAGAAACATAGGACAATTATATTCTTGTCTTCCCTGATGTTCTGCTTCAGCAATCACCCACTTCCCACATTGACAACTTGCGCAAAAATATTAAAAAACAATGTATTTTTTTCATAGTCATTTACATGCGGTATTATATTGTTTGAAGATAACAAAAATTAAAAAACATTTAGAAAGTAATATTCATGAAATGAAAAAAGTAATTTTCATAAATGAAAGAAGCAAATATAACTGTATCATGAATGAATATATGCAATTGCACAATGTATGGTCAAATTTGAACATCGCCTCTATGACCTTCATCGTAATATAAGTACATGTACATTGTAATCAGCATTCTACAATTTTCCACAATCTCAGATTACAACAGTGTCATATTGCTACCACATGTCAGTTTTATTTATCTATTTTAACATCCTGTATTTCCACAGAACTAATATAGTTCCACTCACTGCCGACATCAAATGGACACAGAAGAACCTGAAGTTTTCGAATCAACTTTAAACCAGTTACAAAGATGTCCTGGTCAACAGTTTATCAAAAGTTGTTACACTGTTAATCAATTATTCATTATCAGAACGCAGCAAAATAAAATCATCCAAAGTATAGTGCAAATCATTATCACGAGTTTTGTTTTCACTGAAAAGTAAAAGGTATGAATCATGGTACATCACCACCCTCAATGCTTGCATGCTCTGCCTTAAACATGTTAAGAATTCTGACAGAAAGGCTGTATGTGTAAGAATATTAAAAGAAATACATTTATAGAACAATAACGTGAATGCAAAATGATACAGCTTTAGTTGTACTGTTTTTGTCTTATGGCCCTGGACTATTGTAGCATGCATACTGACTATAGCAAGGTCAAATAATATCTGAAATATTATCTGGAAAATAATTTGTCAAGATAAGATAAGAAACATACAAGATGACGGAATACAAAAATTCAGAAAAAACAAACTACTTACAAAATAAAATAAATGAATCAATAACACACACATAATACATGGATGCAACAAAGTTACTTCATACAAATCAAACTACAGGACATTATCTGTAAGTTTCCCTACATGGAAGTACTCAATCTCAAATGTGGAGTGTTGGATAAACTTGCACTAGATATTTGGGGACATACAGTACTCTAGTATAATCAAGTAGATCATGCTTCATTGCTCTTGAACCACTAACAAGGCAAATACTACAGAAAAATACCGCGATGTACAAATGGCTCACACAGGGCAAGCCATCTGAACAAAGGGATAGATGCTGCAATCAAAAAGACCTTTGTTCAGATGCAGTTTCATTCACACAACCAGTACAGTCAATTTATAACTGTAAGGCACCACTGACAAAGAAAAAATACTGCCACAGATGGAAATATCAGACAATTAGAATGCTTGCTCTTGTCCAAGCTTTGTTCGGGCAATCTTCCAGTCCATTGTTTCAGTTCAAGTCGCTTATAGTTTTCCTACTGCTAATTATAATCAAACAAAGTTTCGAGAACAAAAGAGGGAAGGTTTGATGACTTTTCTACACATTTTTTGCCAGATATTTCCACATTTGCCATAGTAAAGCAGTTGTTATCAGGAGTTTGTTTTCATGTATTCTGAGCTTGCAATCACGAATGAACCCAGCACTTGCAAAGCTAGATATACATATTTATCACCACAGCAAGCCAGGGATTTGTTCAGCACAGTGGCTTGCGCATGATCTAGGTGAGGAAGATGGGGTAAATTCTGATTTCAGTGAGCCATTCCATCAACTGTGAGCGATGAGCTCTTGGCAGTATGCTAAAAGTCTGGGGTGGGTGTGGGTTTGATTTCTTTGTTTCATAATCAGCTGTAAAGGAAAGTCTTATCTTCACCGGGATCCAAATTGTTCATGCAGGCTAGAGAGGGTTGCCCTACGCTGGACTGAGATCATTAGGGGGAGGGCCACCCAAGGACCCCGAACCATTACTGGTAAGAATAGTGCACCTCGAGCAGATGTGCGGACGGGCTGATCGCGGACCCTCCCTATCACTGGATAGTAAAGATATTGTGATATTGGTCACTGGTAATGGTGATCGATATTGCTCTTTAGTGAGAGCCTGTTAACACAACTGCATGCACTCTTCAAGTATGCAACACCTGATTAGGTCTGAGATCTTGAACAACCCAGTCAAGGTCTTGAGCAACCCCAACCAGCCTTGAACCACCCAATCCGAGGTCTTGAACAGCCCCGTCTGAGCTCTTGAGCATCCCCATCTGGGGTCTTGAACAGCCTCATCTAGGGTCTTGAACAATCCCATCCCTCTGGCTCGCCAGTGTGTGCCACAACAGATGTTAGCCTGTCTCTATTGGCAGTCCCGTGCACTCTCCAACGGCGAGCTGTTGAAGTCAACACAACACCTGCAGTCCTGCACACTTCTACTTTCCTGTCTGGACTTCATAACATCTACTAGATGGTGGATAAGGGCGTGCTACCCTTTTCTTTTTACACCCAGGAGGGGCAGACGTAGTGGCCACTTCCATTGCACTTCGAAACACGAGAGCCCAGAGACCAAGCCCAGCAAGAGTGCGCTCCGTCTGTGTGTTGGTCGGCAGTAGAGCACAGTCCAGGCTGAGCAAGGCAAGAACAAGCTCCCCTGGCCCATGCAACCATGGCAGAACCACCATGGCATTAGTGCTAAGCCACTGTCCATCCCAAACCTAGAAGCACGGGATGTAACCACCAATAACCCCGGGCAGTGGGGGCGACCCGCCTTCGTTTCCATACCAGATTCGGCAGTTATACCATCTCAGGCATCCCAGACGCTACCACGTGGCGGTGAAGGATGGATCTGGGTCCTATAGCAGAGAACCTACCAGCCCTGGCCAAAAATGGAACCTTAGAACAGAACCCTTGGAACCCATGTGCCTCACGAACAGTTTTTTGGGGGGGGGGGGGGGGGGGGGGGGGGGGGGGGGGGGGGGGGGGGGGGGGGGGGGGGGGGGGGGGGGG
>JBCEWB010174033.1:0-10145 GCA_039654565.1 Peronia peronii
AGACGGTAGCGATTGCAAGACAAGAGCCAAGAACCGAGTTCATAAGGCCGACGCGAGGTAAAATTAACATATCATCCAGCACTTCCGGCGAAACGAAATCGAGACAATTCGAAACAGGCACGGCCGGGCCAATGTCGGCGAAACAAAAAAAAAAATCGGAATACAGTGCAGGCAATCGGAAAAATCGGAAGGACAGGAATTTGTGGGAGAAAATCGGGATATTCCGATAAAATCGGAATAAATGGCAGGTCTGAAAATATTATTTTTCATTCTTAGCAACAACTACAGAGCTTCTAGTCAAGGCAAAAGTGTAAACTATGTAACAGTGGATTTTTTTTTCCTTAAAAAAAAAAATTGTCAGAATTTACTGTTACAGACATATACAAACAATAAAGTGAATGGGCTGGAGTTCTAGCGGTAACTGAATTGAAAGAAAAAACAAGAGAAAAGTATTATCTATAATTTTTTATCATAAATGGTGCTGATGAAGACTTCATGCTCAAAAGCCAGTTTCCTCACCTCCTGGCGATGGTTTCTCATAAAGCCAAGGGCCTGTTTGATCTTGCTGGTCATGGCATTGGGCGTGCGTCGATTGAAATTGTTGGCTGCTCCCATGTGATCCATATCCAAATACGACTGGAAAAGAATGAATAATAAAAAAAAAAATGTAAGTGCCGTTACAACTACAAACTTAACTTTATTTCTATTATCTATCTAACTGCATTTGAAAAGCTTGAGTATCGAAAGTTGAATTAATCAACCTTAACATGTACCTTACTCCATGCCACTGGCCTTTTTTGCAGCTACAGAAGTCTATGACTGGTTTAAAAAGGAAGGAAGCAGATTACAAATACATCCCTTCCCTTTTTGGAGGCAATGCGGAGAGGCAATGCAAACAATACTTGGTAATAAGTTTCAAGTTCTGAGAAAACTGGAGTTTTTGATAAGGTCCTGCATTTTGGAATCAATGAAACAGACTTTGGCCTGTATCTACTTGTATTTATGTTCTTTTTGCAAGACAAAAAAAAAAAGGAATGACAACACAAGGAATAATAGCACCCTGTAAATACGGCAGGAAGCATCACATAAAAAAAAAAGAGTAGAGAGAGAGAACCAACTTGGTATGACATTCATGTCAACTTTTCTTTATATGGCTAGTGAGTTAATCTCTTGTGAACTTACACTGCACTGTCTAATCTGGATGGGACTCACCACTCAAACAAAACATGAGCTCAGCATGAGTTAGCAATATAGACATTTTATAAAAAGTGGATCAAATGCGCTGCATTTGGCTTGTTAGAAAATTTATTTTTAACACTCAAAACAAATGGTGATAATTGTCTATGGATTTTTATTTACTATATTGTCTTCCATTTAGTTTTGGTTATTATGGTTTCTAATCAGAATTGCTTGTTACTGGAAAATATATCTTTTGGTATTTGTCTTGAAATACATTTTTCAGTCGTCAGTTATACCTAATCTGATGCTAGAATTTGTTTAGTTAATCTGATGATTTTCCATTACGGGCTAAGAAATGTATGCACAGAAAACAGCCATTATAAAAACACAACATTGAGTCAGCACAAAAAGGATTGTAACATGGGGACAGTGCAAAATGATTAGAGACATACATAGATATTTCCACTGATGATTTGACTGCACAGACAGCTAGCTGTTCATGACTGAGATTATAAACCTTCAGGAGAAGAAGGCATTGATGTAAAGTTAATCCTTCAATACATAAATCAACCAGCATTACTGGTGAATATTCATCACGGTGAAAGTACAACCATCCTGGAAAACCTGTGACTAATCATGGCAAGGGACAGAATGAGAGAGCAAGCTACAGAAATGGATAGAAAAAAGGAGAAAAAAGTGACAGAGAGACAATCAAATAGACTAAGGGAATGGCTTGTAAATGGCTAGCTTTGCCAAAACCCAAACCCAAATCAGAGACCGACAGAGATGGTTGATGATGACAGAGACTCACAGGGTTACAGAATCTGCCAACTGATTGCTAGGGTAGCAAACTGAGAGGATGGGTGAGTAGGCAAATCAACAGTTAGGACAGATGGGTGAATGAACAGATGGCCAAACAAATGTTTAAAACTCTTAATTTAATGGGCTCATATGTACCTGTTGAGAGATACACGGTGTGGCAAACGCTTGCTTGTAGATCCATTCTGCTTCCTCTTCCAGTTCAGCATCATCTGCTTCTTTTACTGGAACTCGCCTCAGCTGGAAAACAAAAGTCAACATCACCAATAAACTTGTGCATGATCTGCAGGAAATACAAGTATGCTCTTTGTTATCGTATCATGCTTCTTTTCTTGTCACTATGATAAAATGACTAGAATTTTGCACACTTCAGCATGTCCCTATCAACTTTGCAATGTCCAGATTGATGTTTCTGATATATATATATATATATATATAGTGATCAACAGATAAGCTGGATGTGTGAAATAGTTATGTATCATCAAAGGAACAGGCAAAAAATATATACCTTAGGACATCCCAAATCAAATTATATGTCCAGCCTTAATTTGTCTTCCTGCTGATCACACGTTATGAATCAAATTTTTTTTTTACAAAAAGCTGAGAAAGCTCTCAAAAATCATTATGATCATCTTGAAAATCCAAATTTATATGTGCTATAATACATTAATCAACTGTTATTCACCTGGAATCGCTCAGGAAAATCTGCCATTCTGATAGCATTGTCTGCATCAGTGAAATGTCCTCTTTCCAGTTCACTGGGTTCAAATACCTATCAAATAAAAAAATAAGGCATTCCTTACAACATGCACAATGACAAGAAAATCAAAAGGTTTAACAGTCATCTGTATCAAATACATTTATTCAGCATTTACATATCCCATCTGCTCACTACCTAAACTACCACTCCAAGGTATGCAAAATTCTATTTTGTCATCTGAGATTTCTTCCTAACATACTGCTGAAGCAGTAGTAATGATACTTGCACATGAACAACTGTTGATTATGGTTTTAATGATCAACATATGTGTATTTTCAGCAATTATTCCCCTTTCATCTATTGATTATTATTGGCAAATGTTTTGTCTTTCTCTCAGACCAACTACACTCAATGATCATATTATAATACCAGTATTTATCAGTGATTAACATACTAAATATAAGCTTAATATTTTCAATTTCATGCTCTAAGCACAGTTTATAACACACAGATATTACTTACATCGAAAATGCTCTTCTTGACCTGCTTCTTTCTCCCACCTTTCTTCTTGCGAGGTTCTCCATCCTCACCCTCCTCATCCTCTTCATACTAAAGGGGGAAAAAAAGAAATGATGGGCAATCAGCAACACTTTCTTTCATTATTCATCATTGTTCATTCACTGATACCATATACAGAAATTCTGCTTCATTCATAGAGACATATTGTTACTACATTTGCAGATAAGAAAGGGGGGAGTCCTTTTTTTTTTTTTTCATAAATAGAAGAGATAGTTCAACACAAGAGATTTACACAGAATAGATTTGAATGTTGGAAAAACAAATGATTATCATCATAGCCATATGCACATTTTCAGATACCAGACTTGACAACCTTTGATAACACCTTCACTTATTTTCAAGGTAAAATTTCACAGTTTTGCTTATTTTCAAATTATTTTGCTTATTTTCATGGACTGCCAAAAAAAAAAAAAAAATACTATGCAGTTTCCTCTGTCACGTGCTCTACAATGCGACTGGTCAAGTCTCTTCATGTCCACTTATTCAGGAGAGACAGATCAAACAACTTAAGGTTCTTCCTTCCACAAATTCTTCATATAGTAAATGAGTTCTCCACTGATTCTATCCCGGGTACGAGTCTTCTCATAATGACTACTGGTCCAGGCGACAAGATGAGCTGTAACAGTTATATGGAGTGCTTTTCACTTATTCCTTCTTTCAATTTTTTTACCTACGGGGGACTGTAGCCGTCCTACTACAAAATAAGTATGTTTTCCATTCAAATTTGATGCTGAGGAACTGATCGAAGCAACCAAATAGTGACAAAGTGTTTAGAAAATGGATCTTGACAATTCAGGAAGGTGTCAGTGAAATCCTGATGGATTCTGAAAGTGAAGCAAGCTATTCAGATGCAGAGTGGTGATGATTGTGTTCATTTTAATCAAATGACATGATGTGAGTTTTACACCTAGTTATTCAGATCCTGAAGAAGGAACTAGCACAGGAACAGTAATGAGACAAACTTGTATATCTAGAGGCCGAGGTCAATTTAAAAGATGAGATCCAGGATTGCTCGAAGTGGACATGGTTGTGTGAATGTAAAGCACAACTGGTGATAGCAGTGACAACAACAGGGGATGGTAACATCCAGGGGATGATCAGGATAATTTTCCCTTTGTGTGTCGTGCCTTGTAACAAACTCTTTCAATGATATGATCAAAGATTATTCTAGAGAAATTATAAGACACTATATAACTGAGTGAAACTTTTATTTTCTTTTCACAACAGTTCTATTGAGTATCCTCATTGCTGTGTCATAGGTAGGTAGACTTATATTTGTTGTGAATATGTAGTTTTGTTTAATTTTAACAACTACATGTTGTTTTATATTACAAAATTAACAGAAATAATGAAAATTCATATATTCACCATTTATGTTGAAATACCACTATGCTACCTCCCTTTTCTCAGTCCCTTATTTTTTGTTTAACGCACAACCTTTTCATTATCAACTGCAATGACAACAATCATTTTCTTAAAAGTATGTCAATTTTCAGTAACATTAGATAATAAATAAAAATGTTTGAAAAGCACATGTCTTGCTATTGCCCATTTATTGTGAGAAAAAGAATTAAAAAGTGCCCCGTGCAGTGCTATCATCAAGTTTTTCAAATCAGAATGTGGCAACTCAATCTAGATTTGAACTGTGTTCGGGAACAACAACCCTCTTGCATTTGTCTTTGTTACAGTCTTTTCTCAGACCATGGCCACATCAATTTTTTTTTACTTTCAATCCCCAACTATTATGCAACAGTTTGCCTCAATATTGTTATGTTTCAGAAATTTCTAAAAATAAAGCGAGCCACCAAAAGATAACCTTGATCAGCCCTCGCAGAAGTACCACACTTTCATTTTCACATTCGTCATGCAAAACTTATATTGCATTGTTTAAAAAAAAATTTAAAAACACGATTGACTAGTAAACCATCCAAAAATAAGAAGATTGACCACAATCAGAAGGTTGGATTTCCAACTTAAATCAGAAGCTTGACATCCCTGAGTAATGGTCTATCATGGATAGTAATATGAGTAATGATATTTACGCCAGTAACAGATATCGCAATGCACATAGACATCTACTCAATTTTTAAGGTACATTTTGACCTGTGTATCCAACATCGAGAATAAACTCACCTCATCTTCTTCTTCAAAATCTTCCTCATCTTCATCATATTTGTCAAACTCAGCAAAGTCAAAATCCACACCAAAAATTTCTTGAGCCTCTTGTAAAGCTCTGAAATATACAATCAAATTTTACAATACTCATAAGAAAGTTTGTTTGAGGAAGTTTCATTCTTTATATGTACCGTAAATGTGTATCAAATGACAGTAATGACCTGCCTGAAATACATGAAATTAAACCAAATTACCTTCACTTAAGTTTGATTATTTGATTGATTCAGCAACAATAGCTGGATATCAGTTGAGAAATTCAGTTTTAAATATCAGGTCTAATTCTGACAGCAAATATTTTTAATTCTTTCCAAAAAAGTTCATTTTCTTTCTTTTGTGAACTCCCTGAGTTTGAAATATGGCATCTATCTGAATATGTGTAAGTCTTCAAAGTTCCTGTGCTAAATGACTGTGTAAAAGGAATGCTACTTACGCATCACTGTGGATCTTGTGTTTCTTTTTCTTTTTGCCTTTGCTGATCGAATTTCCTTCTTCATCCACAATAAAATCATCCACATCTAGCAAAATAAGGAATACACTGATTTAGCCAGGGAATCTCCAACTTTGAGTGAGGCGGGACAAATGAAATGTAATGTTTCACATTACTTCTAAAGAACAAATCTCAGTATTAACAAAACAAAAAAAAACTCATTTCAAAATACATGCCTGCAATTTTTCAGTCTTGAAATCAAACTTTGCATAATCATATATAAGTTGTTCTAAAATATTTTTCTTACCTGAACTCTATCTTTTCATTTTTCTCTTATCATTTTCCCCTTAGTGCCATGTTGTTGAAGATTCTGTTATCATGCTCAAGTTCAACTATAATTTTTCTTCTTTTGGGTTTTTCTTTGCCACAGCCCTTTCATCCTATCCTTACCTGATTCCTCCTCTGAGTCAAACTCTTGCAAATCGGCAGTATCTTGTGCTGCTCTGACAGACTCAGCTGGGCGCTCACCCTCTGCATCATCATCTTCATCAAACAACTGTTCTTCAATAACATGTTTCCCTGTACAGAGAAACGTGTAATATTTCCCTTATTTCAAATTCAAACACTACTGTTCTGGACAAGAATAAATAGCTAATTTTCCACTCCTTATTTAGCCAAGATACACTGGAAAAAGGTATAAAGAATGTTTGTTGTCTCATTGCTGCCACAGCTTGTGACTGTATAAAAACAAATGAGAATGATATTGCTTTGTCCATAATTTCCTAGAATAATGGAGGAAAATCTTTGGTAAATAAAGTTTCAATGGCTCAGCAAATTTAATTTTTTAACTTATTCACTTCACCCCTCTCTACTCCCCCAAAGATTCTCCAGTTCTATGATAATCAGTTATTTTAGGAAGTAATAGGGTGTTTTTTTTTTGTTTTTTTAAGCTATTTCAAAAATGGACCAGCACAGCTGATGACAAGTCCATTTGACTGAAATAAAATGCTTCAAGTTGATAATTTAATGTTACTGAGCATGGTAAAGAAAAGCACCATTTTTATCATTCACACTATAATTCCTAGTAACATGTAGGTAATACTCAAATATATCCATTCTGAATGTATTTCAAATATTGCACATGAATATGATAATAGATTTCATGTTTGTAAAGTGCACATACCTACACACTGCACAGCTAAAAAGAAGAGTGAAGAAGAGGAGAGAGACACAAAGATAGACAATCACAAGCTAAAACCACATCAATATACTCACCATCATCTACTCCACCCTCTTCTTCCTTTCCACTGTCATCGTCATCCAACATTGTTTTAATCCTTTTCCGTTTGCGCTATATAACACAAGAAATAAAACTTATTTAACTGCTGCAAAAATCATATTTAAATGCTATAAAATCATAGTTTCATTTTTTAAAAAATCAGAATCATTCCTACACTGACCACACATCAAGAATTCTGTTTCGCAATATACCACAAGAAAATATCTATGCTCATGATGAGGTGAAGGATTCAATACAATATGAAAATCTCTCCAGTAAAGTTACTTAACAAATTAATCTCCAGATCAACCTTCCAGAACATACTTTCTATACACTTTACATGTAATGTATGAGGGCTGTGACAACGGTACTCACATATCAGTTCACTTGCTAAAATTTCATAGTTCAAATCAGTTTCGTTACAGTTATATTTAAACACTTAGTTATATGGTCATTACCAATCACACATCTGAGGGAATACATACTGACAACTGGTAAAGTTAAAGGCTATTTTGTAACTTTAACTATATTCACAGACAAATATTATGTGAATAAAGTAATACAATGGCAAACACCCACCTGTCTGTTCACTTTAATACCCAAGTTGTCATCAATGAGATCATAATCCTCTTCATCCAGTTGGTCATCATCTTCCTCGTCTGATTCATGCTTTTTCCGCTTCTTTTCGTCCCCCTCACTACCACCTTCTTCCTCCTCTTCCTCTTCTTCTTCGACATCTTCATTGATAAAATCCTTCATCTCCTCTGCTATCGCTGCTTCATCTGCTCAGATGAATAAAATATCAAAACAATATCTTTTAATTACATAAATTTACTCAATAGATTTTTTTTTAAATGTGGTTGACAAAAACCTCCAAATACATGCCAAATACCCAATACCCATCAAATACTGTGAAAAAAGAAAGAAGTATAAACACAATTCACACTTTTTTTTGTTTGTCTAATAAACTAGAATTTCACAAGGACTAAAAAAAGAGCAAAAACAGCCAATACAAAAACAGTTTTCAAAGTAAAAATTACTTTCTGTCTTAAAACAAAAAATCATTTACTTTGTGTATTCTTACCTAGGATGAAAATATCTGTAAAAATGAAAAAAGGGCTTCCAAGAAATGTGAGTAATTTTCAGTTTGTTCGCTTATTGGCACATCATTTTCGTACTATCATGTAACTAATTTATAAAGAGAAATTGCTTCTATTCCACAGACAAAATTCGCATCACAATGAATTCACCTTATCTGACTTATGATCAGCCACAGTTTTAAGACTTCAATTTGATTCAAATTATTGATTCTGCACGTTAGATGTCATTTAATGTTTTGAACAAAATTTGATTTCACATTCAATGGCCAGCACTATAAATAAATACTATAGTTAAGCAATATCTGTGATGGTCCACATAGCATTATCTTAACAGCCTGCAAATGAACTGTCTAAAAAGAGTCCAGTAATTTCTGTAAATTTCAAAGTACATTTCTCAGCTGATTGTTCAAAGCATCTGAACCATCTTTATGAGATATAAATTGTAAATTCATTTTTTCACTTTTGTTTTTATTTTTCAGACAAAGTAAGATTATAAAATATAAAATATTTGAACTTGTATGCTTACCCTCCTCTTCCTCTTCATCCTCATCATCAGAAATCTGGATTGCCCTTTTCTTTTTTTCCTTGTCCTTTTTCTTTTTCACGGGACGCAATTCTCCATCAGACAGTTCTCCCTCTTCTGAACTCAAGTCCGACTCCTCTGCTTCATTTTCCATAAACTCTGACATGATGACTATTTATTTGGTAAACCTGAATAAAGATGTTAATAAAAAATCATATTAATGTTCTGAATTAAAGTATAAAAATCATACTGAAGTTCCCCATGATAATGTGATGATCACTGTCCACAATTTCCTTAGCTCAGGACAGCCCTAAGCTTTGTCATTTTTTCAAGCACTGCCATATGTACAAGTTCACATTGACAACCATTTTTAATCAACTGCTGTTGCTGAATACATTATTAAAAAACAACAAAAAGAAGAGTGACGAAAAACATATGGATTCGCATAGGTTTCAGTGAATTAACAGTACCATAATGGAGGTTAGCAAAGCAGACAACATGACACTGGTACAACCATATAAAATAGGAATCAGTACGGACAGATTTTTTTTTTCAAAACTACACTGACTCAGCAACTGTCCAATTCTGATAAAATTCCAAATTAAACGAGCCACCGACTGACAGCCTTAATCAGCAGTTTTAGCATGAGCGGGCGTACTGTATTTCTGTTTTTGAGTTTGTTGTGGGAAACTTGTTTCGCATTGTATAAAAATATAGAAATAATTTTTTTTTTTTTAATGTGATGAGCTGGCGAATCAGACTAAGTTCGCCTCGATGAGAAAGTCAAATTTCTGAAATTTGACATCCCTGTGGTGACCTTAGGGGTGTTTACTCACTCTACAATTTCACTGCGCCATTTTGACTGTTAGCCAAATTATTTGTCTTTTTGTCCTGACTGGGAACATGAGGGTTCATACAAAAAAAACAAAAATCATATTTTTTTCTTATCTGAAACATGAACAAAAGAAAATTCTGAAAAATTCACCATGTGGTTAACTTTTTCATAATTTCTTGCAATATATTTATAAATAATGGAGCAAAACTGATGTTTCATTCACAATGCTTGTCTTATATCTGTTGTGGCTGACAAAGGAACTAATTTAGCTGACTGAAAAAAAAAAAGGCTCATTTCCTTCCATTAATCAATAGTAGTACACTCAGTCGGCCTATTCTGTGTCATCATTTGGTAATAAGGCAGTGTTGTGGTCCCTCCGGCAACCTGGCACATATCAATTACTGTAAAATGAACCAGTGCCTACATCGATACTGCAATTATTGCCTCGGCTATATGCACAGCCGAGGGTCCCAGCAGGTTAGGGCCAGGGGTTGGTCTAGTTCATTTTACAGTAATCGATATGTGCCAG
>JBCEWB010174055.1:0-10144 GCA_039654565.1 Peronia peronii
GAGGAGCATGGTATTGTCCCACAGGCATACCATAGTAGATCTTTTATCGGCAACCACTGTCACAAGTATATGACAAACACAGTGTACACCAGTATCACTGGACAGTCACACAGGAGAGCTGACGCATTAATAGGACAACGCATTATGATAAGACAAAAGTTTGATGCACTCAGACCACAGTTATGCCAAAATACATATTTGCATCTCACACTCACACAAAATACATCCATCAGAACATCAGTAGCTCAGATATCAGCATATATTTGAACTTATACAGAAAAATTTTCCCTGACAATATCTAAAATGCACAGTGTTCGAGTGCCATTACCTGCCATTCATTCAAACCTGGGGTTTTGGTCTGGGCTTGTTAGGAAGCAGCTGAAAACTATAATGGAAGCCCATCAACTACAGACTGCCTCTGCACTAAAAACTCTAAAATAGGGTGAAAAGGAGGAAGAAGGAGTAACACAAGTACTACATGTCCTCCTGAGAGCTCATTCCTGTATCAAATGACAAGGGAATTTTCTCTTCACCATATAAATGTATATGTAAACATGCCATCTATATATTATGTAACTTTGTATTTATATTGTGTGTGAAGTATAAATATTTTGCAATTTCAGAGACGAAATAATAGAACAGCCTTCTGTGGCTGTTGCTCTTGTGTTAGCTCATGTTAACACCTATAGAAATGCTGACGTTATAACCTAAATGGGAACCAAAACTACCAATGTGTTAAAATTCCGATTTTATTTATTATCAAACCAAATGGATAGAAATTCCCTATGCTTATAAGTTTAGAGTGTGACTGTGAGATACTTATGTAAATTGCTGAAATTCATCGTTCAAATAATTTTATATGATTTTTATACATATTCATATATATCACACGTCTGATGTAGGGACCTTGAATGCTCAATATTACACTCATCAGTAGAGCTTAACTTCAAATTAAATGGGGGTAAACCAACATAAAGATGAGAGTGTAACCATGAGAGCATATGAAAATTGTTAAATTCCTATGTTTGGATAATTTTACATAAATTTTTATCAATAACGATTTGATGTCATTTGAGCTTCAGCACAAAGCTCAGTTTCAGTCATATTGGTGCTGTTGACATGACACTTCATAATTTATTCAGATAAATAAAACTAGTACTGTCATAAAGTGCATCTTTGTCTCTGTCTGGTCATTGGGTTGTAGCTGGACTGTTTTTTTTATCACTGAACTAAAAACGAGCCTTATTTCATGTGTATGCTGTATGAAATAAGGCGGCGGGCAGCCCACAAGGCAGGCCCAGCACACGCAGGTAGCTTGACTGGCACGTGACATTCAGCCCGGGGTCAAGTTGGCCAGCCAACTAAGTGCGCCACTATGGAACAGCCATGACCAGAATGGAGATTGTTTCAAATGATCCCTTATTCCTTCAAGGCAAAAGGCATAAGATCAAAATGAAATCATGGAGTCACACAATAAGCATTGAAAACAACAAAAAAAAGCTTTGAATTATTTAAAAGTTTTGAAATAATTATGCTAGTTTGTTTCAGTGGATTTTATGCCTTGCACAAATAATCATGCAGAACTGGTGTCTTCTTATTCATATTTAAATTTATATGAAGCTGATCTTCACTGAGTCATAGAGGCACTGTTGGCTTAAGCTACTGTTTCAGGTTTCAAATAATGCTGAAAGATAACTCAAATGAATATGTGTGCTGGTCAGGAAAAAAAAAAATCAAAATCAAACAAAAACAAAAAATGTATCATTCTTTGAAACTAGAATTATTCCAGAATAAGAATAGTTGAATCTTCTCAGTTCTGATCACATTTGAAATACAACATGTCTTTTAAAAAAAACAGAAAAAAAAAGAAAAAGAAAAGAAATTTTGTAAAATTTTGTTGAATGCCAAATAAGAATCTTCTTTAGTTGCTGAAGCTTTGAAATATCCATACTTTGCATTAGGGTCCAGTTCACAGGTGTGTGCATTTGACTTATTTTGTTATTAATGTCAGTTCATGATTTCAGTAGAAATTAGTTTGTAAGTGACATTTGTTTGTCTCCACAGATTTTAACATTGCCTCACAAAGTCAATGACAACTTCCCATATCACATCAGAACCACTCAGGTAATAACGGTCTTGAATTTTATTGAGCAATTTGTGGTTCCCAACTCGTATTCTTTGATATATGTGCCCAAATTTGCTTCTCTGCAGAAAATTGTTTTGACCTCTAAAAGTAAGAAAAAGTCAGTGACTTCACCCAGTAATGAATTTCATTGCTGATGGAAAAAGACACTTTGACATTAGAGGAGCCTGAGAAATTTTGTTTCTTCAGAGGAAAGGGGAATAGCTAATGAAGATGTTAGTGTATTTTCCATAGGGATTGTGTCATATTTGCAAAAGTGAGCTAGAGAGGATTCATTTTAGGTTTTATTGTGGTCTAGAATACATTCAATTTTAATCTTCGCTTGGAAAAGTTTTGAGTTAAAAGTTCCTTTCACATTTGATTTTATTGTAGCAGTGAATGAATTTTAACTCTCTCAATTCATTCATTGGACAGATTGGTGCAATGGGCAGCAATGGAGATGACAACTCACAGAACGACAGTGCTTATGCTCTCTCAGATGGCGACACTTTCACTAGCATTGGACCCAACCTGGAACTCTTCGTCACCTCCAAGGGCCAAACCTCAGATGATCCAGAGGAACGTACATATGGCCCTCTCGATCCTAACCCATTCCAGACATATAACAATGACAGCCCTCCACCCAGCTATCCTGTGGTAAGTGGAGGGTTTTTATGGGGGGTTTCTGTGTAGGTTTTATGTTCTTCCAGGGTTGTCTGCAAGACTTGTTATGTGCCCTGTGGGTGTCTCTGGAGACTCAATTTTTCTAGAGATTGTCTGTAGAGTTTTATGTTTTCTAGAGGTTGTCTGTGTGTACGGACTTGAAAAAAAATTATTATTTTTTTAATATGTTCTAGTAAATGTCTGTGGAGAGTATCCATATTTTCTAAAATATATTTTTAGGAGTGTTACATTCTCAGAGATTGGTCTGTTCAAGGTGCTTAGGAGGGTTTCTGTTTTCTAATGGGTTGTCTACATGGATTTTTGTGGTGGTTTTGTAAGGGGAAGGTGTTTTTTGGAAGGGGTGTGTGGAGGATGGATGCTATATTCTGTGAGGTTATTTGTGCCTTTGGGAGTACAGGGTGGGGATGGAAATGAGGAGGTGGAGGGAGGGGGGATGTCAAGCTGTTGTCTGAGGGATGTTTTATATTGCCCAGAATTTGTCTACTGGGGTCTTTACATTTTCTGAGGATGGTCTGTGGAGGATTTTACGTTTTCTATGGGTTGTCTGAGGCGGTTTAGGAAAGGGCTGGTGTGAACAAATCATCCAGTTGTCTGCCTTACTTGTTCCAAGCTGGGCACCAAGATAGGATTCAGCTTTGAATCTTATCAATATATATGGTGAAAGAAAAAAAAAACGTCAGTATTTGAATGAATGTTAAATGGGCATTGAAAATCTGTATCAGAAAAAGGAGAAAGTCTATTTATTCATTGAGGATTAGTTTTGACCAGCCCTATAACTTCTCTTTGTCAGATACAAGAGGTGTTGAAAAAAACAGTGTAATGAAGAAAAAATCAGTTTTCCTCTTGCCATTTGAAAGATTGATCACAATAAAAATGGATAAAATTACGAAAGGAAGAAACGTTTCCTTTCACCATGAATTTTAAAAACTTTCATGATGTACATTTCAGATAGAAAGCACATTTTAAAAAAAAAAAATTCTTTACTGCGCTTGTTCAACACCGCTAGTGTCTGACAAAGGGAGCTAATAGAGCAGGTCAAAACTAGTTCCCAGTATATATTTCAATCTGCACTGGAAATTGAATTATTTTTTTTTCTTTTCTTGCTCCTTTTTGTTGATAATACTGAGTTGATTAGAAGTTTTTGTCATAGAACTGACAGAATAGTGTCACTAAAACATCTGCTTTTACATTCTCCAACATGTTAATTTAATATGTCTTCACGCTCACTGTTGCAACCAGGTGGTCAAAATAGACTCAGTGGTCTATTGTGACCAGATTTTCCTTTTTGCCCAATCAAACTGCATCATTTCATTTGATTCAGCACACTGGATGAGACCATGTGAAGTTTAGATCTAGATTTTAGACTCCAGAAAGAAGAAGTTCATACTAAGCTGAATGGCTTCAGAAGGGTTATAATTAGAGTAAGATTAGGTTTTAGAGTTAGATTTAGTGCCAGAAGTACTGTAAGAGATGGGTGGGATATAGGATTTATTCTAGTATGCTAGAATTTCTGGTAACAATATTAAGACCAATGGTAGCAATAGATCACTGGAATTATTTTGACCACCTGGTAGCAATAGCCTTGTCTATATGTTTAATTGGATTACATTGAAATTATATTTTCATACACTGAATCCCCAGCTCAGGGGGTAGAGACTGCAGTATCTCTATGGCCCCATAGTTTTTGGTGTATAATCAAATCATGAAATACCAACCATTTCGTTTTTTAATGTTTTTTCTTCCAACTTATTGAAATAAAATATCGGAACAATGTGAAATATATTCATTTCACTTCCGAGTCTTAGTGATAATATTCCCATTTCTATGAGAACTTCATGCTTCTATGATTTTGCACAAATCATAATAATTGATTGATATTGTGTGTCTCAGCTGCTCCGTTTCACACGAAAAGCTGCAGTGGTAGGTAAAGAGAGCAATTTTGTTTTGCCCAAATTGCTTCTTGTGACAACTTAGTGCAATGGGACATGAGGAGTAATATCATTTATTTTACTGCAGCAAACTCTAATTCAACAAGGCCTTTTCTCAGCATTTAGGAAATAACACACTTCAGGAGAAGATATGAGATGTGACATGATGAAATTAGGCTCTCATCAAATTTTGAGCATATGGAGTTATTGGTATCACTGTGAAAGTTATTTATTTCCATTTCTGTGTGAAAAAATGTTTATTCTGCCTTAAGTAGAAGTTGGGATAATGACAATTAAAGAGGATGACCTGTTGCTGCAGCTGAATTTAGTGAAAAAATGGCTGATCACTTTTGTTAATCCTTATTAGACCATGCCACTAAATTAAAATTTTGGGGCTTTTACTCAATCTATTTTGGCAAATTTAACTCTGAAATATTAAATGCATTTTTAGATTGATATAGAAGGGTTCTGTGAAGAAAAAAAATTTGTGTTAGAATTCATTCACTGTTGAAAAACGTGATTTTTCTGGTCGCCTCAGTTTGCCGAATGCCTGATTTCATCATGTCGTGTTCTGTAGCTTTCTTTCTGTTATTTCAAGAGAAATTTCAGGCACACATAATTTTATCCGCATGTGTAACTGCTTGGCTTTTTTTTGCTGTTTCTATGGCTCACCTATCATTTCCAGAGGGTCAAGTCCTAGAGACAGGATTGAAAGTTGTAAATGATGTTACACCCTTAAATCCAGGTGGGGAAATCGCCATGTAATGTTTGCAGTTTTATATGGCTATAAATGCTGAGCTTTCTTGCCATATGTTCTTTAGATAGCTATCATATTCACAGTGTCAAGCTCCAGGGATGGAATTGAAAATAACAGATGATGCCATATTTCCATATATCCTCCACCTACTTTTTGCATTTTTATCAGGGTAGGCCTACATAAATGCCTAGCTTTCTTGTATAACTGTTCTCACCTCACTTATCTTTTTCAATGTGACAAGTCCCAGATCCAGGATTGAAAAAAAGCAGATGATGCCATGGCCAATTTCCCAGGAAAGGAAACCCATCATCGAGCTCTTGGAATTTTCACATGGGTGTATAAATGCTTGGCTTTCATGCTATCCTGTCCTCATTTCGGTTTTCATTTTCAAAATGACAAGTCCCAGAGATGGGATTGAAAATAGCACAAGTTACTGCGGAAGGGAAAATTCAGGAGGAGATTGATGTTGGTATTGGATTTTTATTTTATTTATCAGCGCATCAGGACAGTTATGGCTACATTGCACCAGACATGGTCGTATTGACAAGTGTTGGCTAGAAAGATATATTGGGATGTATAGTAGTAGTTATCAAAGATGGAAAAAGTATTTAAAAGGAGAAACCCTAGGTTTGTCTAGGTTTTGCAAGTGAAAAATTATGAGATCATATTTTCTTTATGAGATTAATATGGATTTGACATTGTTGTGTCAGTTAAGAAAATCATTGTCATGTCAAAATATCCCAGCAAAACTTTTACAATTGTTCGTAGCAATATAAGCATTGTTTGAATAAATAACCTAGCATGATACAGTAGCTTGAAACAGTGCTCAGGTGTCATAATTTGATGATGTGAATCATTTAGATCTCAGCCTTATTTAACAGTTTACTGATTTACAAAAAGCTATGGCATTGGTGAACTCTTGTGCATCAAAGGAACAAATATTTGCAAGTGAGGCAGTGTGGCAAAAGAAGATATGTAATTATGATGAGTAAAGATATGACAGTATGAATTTATATTATGAGAAGAAAGTGATATATACTTGTAGTGAACAAAATTGCATCGATACGATATTACTTGCTTTCTTTTGTTATCTTGTAAATGCTTTGTTGGTGTTGTCTAGTTGCAAGTTATTCCTTATCCCAATAGGATGTGAGAGGGCTTAGTTAATATAAAGGAAATAATACCAATGCACTAATGCTGTTGAAAAGTCACATTTTCTGTTGTCATTGTTTAATTCCATCAATAACAAGTCTGTTTGCCTTTTGCTTTATGGCCTTTGACTTTAGTCAGGAAAATTAGAATGAGCTCTAATATGTATTTGTTATGGTGTACTAATATGATCATTGACCAAAGATGTAAATTCAAATGGGGTCAGCTTTTCATCAGCCTATTTTTTCCCTTTGCTAGTTCCTGCAAATTGTTTCATTAGGCCTTTCAGCCCCTGAAAAGGGCTATCAAAGCCTTTTAAGGTGTGCCCTTTGCTAGAAATTTACTAGAGTTATTTAACAAACCTAGTAAAGAGAAACATAATCACTCTTGTGCTTTTTTGCAAAAATTCTGAAAAATTCATAGTGTAAGGAAAATCTCTCCTTTTATCACATACAACCTTTCTGCAATTGAGCTTTTCAAATATATAGAAGAAAAACAATTTTTTCCTTCTTCATTCTGTTTGTTCAACAGCTGTTATGAAGTAATGGGCCGGTGAAAAAGTAATCCCCGGTAAAACAATCATATTGAAGAAAGTATCTGAAATTAGAGGGTTTTTTTTTTTTCAGTATGATTGATTGTTCCTAATCTTCAAATTGGTGAGAGAGAGATAGCTGTCACTGTCAGTAGATCTGTTTGTCTGCCACAGCGTCATGTGCAAATATGTAAATGTGTGTGTGAGAATGCCACAGTTCTCTACAAAATTATGTTTTGGATTTAAGAGAAATTATCCTGTCAGTGCCACAAAGGTTTTTATCTTCATTTTTATTGTTTTTCTTTCATTTTTTTATCCATGTTTCTGTTTAGCTTTTGTAATAAGAATTGATGTGTAAATAAAACAAATTTGAATCCAGCAGAATTTTTTAAAAATACATGTAAAACAAATTTGAATTTTTCAAAGCAGAATGAACAATTGTTATCCAGTTACTGTTATTGTTTGCTTCACTTCTTATACAATGTAGTTTGCTTTTCTGGCCAGTACACTGTTTGCCACTGACAAAAAGCTTATATTTGGAAATATTCAATAGCTTTTGAATATACAATCCAGTAAGAAGATAAGGTGCATATGTACATTGTCAACGGACTACTCAGGCCATCAGAGCTAACTGAAAATTTAGGCCACTTCCTCATTAGAAGAAAATGCTTTAAACCAGAAATGATTTAACCTAATCTTTTATGATATGCTTTATTAATGAGATTATTTTTTTCATAATTTGTACTATTATTTTTTTCTTGTGTGCATTTCTCAGCAAAGATGTGCAATAAATAATTTTTGTCTTTCAAGGTTTCAGTAGTCTAAGTAAGCTCTAGATAAGGTTTCCTTGTCTTGAGTAGAGATTTAAACTATGGGCTAATGATCCTACACCTGGGTAACTCAGGTTACCCCATATAATACTCAAGAGTTTTTCAACAGCAAGGCATTTTGCACGAAAAACTCACTTACCTCTTCTCTTGAAATTTAGCCAGATACGATATACTCCGGACAAACTTTGAAAGGTTATCACATACTATTCTTGAAGAAGTGGTGTAAGTAATTATTGACTGAGTATATCTATTATTTGTCATGTTGATATATGCATTTCTTGACAAAATTTTTCTGTCTCAGTAAGATTGCTTTATTGCCAGCTTCCCTACCCAAGAAGCTGGCATGCTGTAAATCATTGGAACTATGAGATTGATTTACTTTCCCACTGCCAGTGGGTTCTAGACTTCCACACTATATTGAGAAGCAGACACCCTTGACATTAAAATTTATGCGTAACTCTTGCAATTCAGCTTTTTTCCTGTGTTATTTCCCTTTCAGCGGCCTCAGGTGGCTGTGCTATAATCAAGATTAGTGTATTTTTGTAAGATTAAACCACACAGAGATGCTTTGTTAACACAGTGATATACAGAACATTATTTAACACTATTATAATAGACATGAAGTTGTTGAAACAATGTACTAACAGAAAGTTTGCATTGTGTTGCTTGCATGTTACAGTGTGGTTTTAGAAAGATTTGTGCTCAGACTCAGAAACATATTTTTTGTTTCATTTTTAGTTTGTAAATTATCTGCTTTTTTTTGTTACTCAAATTGAAAAACTACAAATATTTATTATGCTCATTTATATTTGTTTTTTTATTTATTTCACCTTAGGCCACACAGGCTCTCCCGCCTATCAACCAGCAGAAAACCAGTCAGAACAGAAGCAGCCTCTTCTACAACAATAACCCCAGTACCACCAACAACAATGATGTTGATCCACTTGGTCCAAGGCAGAACCGACTTCCACCATTACGACGTGCCTTACATGAAGGGGAAGGGGAAGGAGAAGTTAGTCTGCCGCCTATCCGTGGCACTGGCTTGCCTCCGATTGTTCCGGATGCACCGCCTGCTGAAGACAAAACTGAAAACGAAGATGATTTACCCCCACCCCCAGCCATAGCTCAAAGCCCCGCTGACATGTTTAAAGTGTGAAGGACTGACTGCTGATGTTCTTTTTTCTTTTATATTAAAAAAAGAAAAAATTAAATATGTATTTTTAAAAAAAAATAAATAAACATTCAATGTTTCATTCATAGCCAATGATGTAAACTCTGATAGTATTTTTTTTTTTTTTTTCAAACTACTGGTAAAATGATTTCAGTGTTACTTATATACGTCCACTATATGTATGAAATTTAGGCTATTTTTTCTACATGCTCAATTAAAACAAAACTGCTATTTGTACAGCCTTGTGACTTATGTGCAGAACAGCAAAATCGTTAGAGACTTGACCCTTCAAGTGTCAGAGAAAAAGCAGGAGTACCCATTCTTTGCTAAATGGTATTTATTGTTGTTCAAGATAGTGATGGTTTGGGTCTGAATGGCAACATAAAATCAGCAGTTTACAACTGAATGAATGAGCCATTGTGTCTGCTCGTCAGATCACTTCCTTTGTTGGGTCCAAGAGCTATAAACAAGCAGGATAAAGAAGAAAAAAAATTGCTTTTTCTCTCGTTATTTGGAATATAAGTAATGGAAAATTCACTTTGGGATGAAAATGTTGTGTTTTTTTTTTTCCTCATCATAGTATTTTTTCACATTTTTTTTGCTTTCGACATATTTTAAATAACAGGTGATTTTTCATGTTTTTTTTTACAAAGCCAATGTTACACCTTTTGTCTTTGTCAAAGGGAAATAATCTGGTCGGCTGAAAATATGCTCATTGTATATTCTTCCATTAATGTTGATGCATATTTACAATATTATGATAGAATCTATGAGTGATTGATCCTTTGACACCTTTGGAATTAAACACTTTGTCAGTGGGTGTGGTTTCCGGGAGAATAATCAAGGATAGGATTCATACTAAGTTTGACTGACAACATCATTTTGACAGTGACTGGCATTGACGAAATGTGTTATTAAGGGGGAGGGGGCTTTTTTCTGGCAATAAATGCAGTATGATGAGGCTATAGAAA
>JBCEWB010174077.1:0-10144 GCA_039654565.1 Peronia peronii
TCTATCTATCTATCTATCTATCTATCTATCTATCTATCTATCTATCTATCTATCTATCTATCTATCTATGTAATCTTGCAGTATAGTATAGTAGGCCTATAGTATAGCAAGCATAGCACGACATAGCATAGAATAGCATAGCCATAGGACAGGGCAGGATAGGATAGTAAGCCTATAGGACATGACAGGGTAGGATAGAACAGAATAGGATAGGACACCTTATAAGCCTAGTGATCGCAGAACTTGATAAAAAGTATATTTAGTCATAATCTTTGAGAATGGACAAAGTTCGTATTGGGAGCTTGAGAGCACGTGGTCTATTGCATCAGCATGATCTCCCTTTTATTTACTACTTTCATTCTTTAACAGGTTCGGAGCCGTCTCGTGTTAAACCTCGGCGGCTCCTTGAAAAAATACTAAATGTAGGCCTATGTAGCGGCGGTATCGAACCTCATAACCGGCCCGATAAGCTGACCCACTTGGCGGTCTATAAAAATATGCGCAGCCGGGTGAAAGACTCTCGCTGACTATAAAGCTGGGTGAAACAGTATGCTGGTTCCTTTACGAGGGCTGATTAGAAAGACGCGAGTCATGGCAGCGGCAGTCAGCGGTAGTGGTGCTAGATCTAGTGGTAGCAAGCCTAATGCTGACGTTAGTGATGGACAGAACGGGCTGCTTCATTCAGGCAAAGATACGCATGGCGACGCAGCGGACCTAAGTTATGAGGTATGGATCTAATGCCACCGTGCTTTTGTTTTTTAAGCAGAGTAAGAATTTTTCTTTCGTTTTTTTTAATTCCATGTTTTAATGCACTATCACTGGTAGTGGTAATCGTTAGTATTATATGTCAACTTATTAATATTCATAGTAATAAAGTGGCTTTCTTGAATTACGCAATGTCCGCGGACGATCAGAGGTATCACCTGCCATATGGTGCAGGCCCAGTGCAGCCGCAGTGCAGATTTGGAAAATGTTATGCATGCAGTGGGCGTATGCAGGTCAATGAAATACATAGAAAATTTATTGCCCGCGGTTCACGTATGAGGTTCACAGCACAGGCCACTCAGGGTGATGAACCATGAACTGAAATTATAAGTTGACAGCAGGGTCAGTCCCATGAATTCTGGTTCTAACATCCGAAATTTTATACAGCTGTAATGGGGCCAAGTATGATTCAGTTTGACTTCATGAAACATAAAAAAACTTCAGATCTAGATAGATAGATCTAGATCTAGGGGTATACTTTAGCCTGGATTTTTAAATTGTTTTTTTAAATATTTTATTTTTTGTAGTCTATTTCTTTTTTTCTTTTTTTTTAATTGGAGAATATTAGAATGTCTGGCAATTATTTCCATGCCAGGATTATAATTCTATTGTGATTTTTATTGGACATTGAACAATTGATTCTATGACGACAGGCAGTGGCATTTTTTTTTTTAATGTCTCCTTCATTAAAACACATACATTGTCACAATTGGTTTAGGTGTCTAACAGGAATGCCTTTTCATCAAAACAAACGAATGAAAAAGTACATGATTAGATCACACACGTAGATGTTTACTCTTTGTCTTGCTAAAGGATATGTATCATCATTGCTTAGAAATGGCAAGCTGAGGTAACTTTTTTAACTATGCATTATGGAGAGCTGTAAATGTGTTTATTATTTAAAACAGAAACAGTGTGTGCAGATTACTGGAACACCACTGGCGGAGAGCATTCCTAAGCGGCTTATCAATGAAAAATTTTACATATTATTGATAAAACAGGGACATTAATTTGCATTTTACATTTGGAAAATAATTATTATGCTTTTATTGAGAACAAATGAGACAGTGTATCTTTAAACAGTTTGTGTCAAGAAATAATGGAAACAAATATATTCACATGTAGTTCTTTTTCCTTAAAAACGTTTCATATCAGAGGCACTAAAATCCATGTTTGTGTGTATAGCAACATTTGAGAAAAAAAAAAAAAGAGGCTATATCAAAAAGTAGTAACTACTTCAAGGATGTACAGAGATGCGAAGGGAGTGAGGGAGAAGGATCAACGTTACTTTTAAAATCTGAAACATTAGCCGGAAAGATTAGGGAAAGTGAATGGATTGGTTGTCAATCTGGCTATGCTAAATGCAAAGGTAGTGACTGTTCCTTTGTTTGATATCATGACATAATAATATTGTTGTGAATTGTCATGAAATAGAGGTACATGTGCCCGTCAATCGCCTCAATTGCAGCATGGAACAACAATTATAGTCTGTATAGAAAGAAAGATGAGTACCTTTTCATGCATTTCAATTGTTAAAATTCCTAGCTGCTCATTGTTTAAGTATTTAGAATCTTATTTTGGATATCACATGACCAAGCAAAGTGAATCCATCCAGTCTTAGTCTTCAACTGCCTTGATTACAGAACTTTTTTTTTGAGAAAGTAATTTCAGACTTTTAGTCCTCACAGTTTTTCTCGATGATAACATGTAACCTGCAATGAGGATGTGCACTGGGCAGACAAATACAGATTCTTTGGGAGAGAAGACAACAGAATGTATTTATAGGGTTTTGGACAATAAAAGAGCTAACAAAAAGACTGTGCACCAACCAGTATGCAGTGGTACCATAATAATGATGAACTGCCTGATTTCCTAAACATTTGTTGGCTGCAGGCAGCAGGGCAAGCTTTGCTTCAACTTCAGTCGAATGCTGAGGCGATCGCCAAAGCTCGCCAGATGAGAGAGGAGAGAAGGACTCAGGCCATACCCAACATGCATAAATTCATCCAGCGATCAGGTTTGACTGTGAGTGGCTCTGCTTCGATATCTGGTGTTTTTTATATATATATATATTTGTGTGTAGTGTTTTTTCTTTTTTTTTTCTTCAAAGTCCTTATGTCACAATGGGGACATCACTTCATGCAGTTTGTGTCCCATAATTTTAATAATTATCACTTGTACGTTTCTTATATTTTGTCATTGAGGTTTGTGCAAACGATGCAGTAGGTAAAAAAAAAATGGTGAACAGTCATGTAGGTCCACTCTCTCAATGAGCTGTTTTTTTCAGTCAGTCAGGCTTATGCCTATGCAATATGTATGTAAATTAGTCCTTTTGAGAAAGAAAAAATTATTTTGCTCTTTTTATTTGAGTAAAATTCTGAAAATTGATTCAATGAAACTGTGTATAAAGATTTTTTTTTTTTGGGAATTCTTGTTTTTACATTTGAAATGAAAGTAGCTTTTTTTTCATATTTGATAATGTTTCTTTATGAGAAGTAATTTGGCTGACCGATACAATGATTCATTGAGAATGCCGAAATTTGGGCTTTATTATTTTGTTTCAGTTTGCTCACGAGTGAAATTTTGTGCTGCAAATACATGAAGGTGCAAGAGCCTACATACGTAACAGATGCTTCTGTTTTTCTAATGTTGATTTTAACATTCTTCATTAATTAGCAGGTTGTTGATGCCCAAAATAAAAATGTCGCTAAAATAGAAATTGGGTATTATAAGTAATTTTTAAAAGTAACTATCTGATAGCTCCACTGTCTACAGCCTCAATGTTATTTAAATGGAAATATTTTTGTTTGTCATATTGTGAATGTTAGAAGTAGGACTGAATTGTTGTGTCCAATATCAGATGGAGGAGATCGACAAGCTGTCAGTCATACACGTCAGTGGCACTAAAGGCAAGGGCTCCACCTGTGCATTCTCCGAGAGGATATTCAGTTGCCATGGGTACAAGACAGGGCTGTTCAGCTCACCTCATTTGGTCCAGGTGCGGGAGAGAATTCGCATCAACGGCCAACCCATCAGTCAGGAGATGTTCGCCCAGTATTTCTGGTCTGTCTATAACAATCTCAAGCAGACAGAACAACAGGTGAGCCAGTGTAACTTTTCAATCCATCACGACTCAGCTTCCAAATGATAGCACACATTGTGCAGTGCGCTTAGCAAATAACTGAACTTGCTCTCTGCTCTGTGAGGCTATTGCAGAGTTACGAATTGTATCTATAGAGTGATCTTCTTATTTGTGACTGATATATATTAGTTATCCCTCTTCGCTTCATGTGGAGCACAGGCCTTAACATTAGCGTCCCACTTTTTTGGTCTCTGGTATTATTCTTTACAATGTCCCATGTCAGACTGGTGGTCTTATGTTCTACATTTCTGCATGCAGGCTCCATCTTTGAGTGGGTTCCGAGTGTCTTCATGTCCTCTTCCCATGTGGGTTCCTGGATACATTGTATTCTACAACAGCTATGAAAAATATTTTGGTAACTCCAAATTAACAAGAAACAAAAACTAAGGAAAGTTGGTCAGAAATCCAGCTATTAAAACAAACAAAGATTAAAATTTATATCAGATATGGTGATATTTACTAGCATAAAATTGGTAAACAGCCATCCAAAATTGTTTTGTAAAGCTCATTACTGCCAGACTGTGAAATTGAACTGTACTTTAGATGTTATCTATCTAATCCTCTGAGCATTATTTGATGCATTGAGAAAAAAATATACATAATATGCATTTATTTCATCAGGCCTCATACTCATAATGACAGTGAAAATGTTATCTTACATTTTGTTAAATGATTAAAACTGTGGTTTTATTTCAGAATCCCCATGCAAGCTTGTACTTTCTAGGATGTAACTTAATGTTGACAAAAAGTAGCAGGGAGGTTCTCCTCTGTGTCTCCACAGATTTAAGAGAATGTATTATCAATTTTGTATAGGAAATAGGAATTTAAAGATACCAAACAGTTGATATTTCTTTATATAAATGTGGACTAGAGTGTCACAGAAAATTTTGATGAGATCAAACCATGAAAATAGAAACTGTAAAAATAAATTGATTATGTCCAGTGGAATTTTATCTAAAAATGATTTCTTCCCTCTTCCCCGTTCTCTCCACCCCTTCATTTTTTTTCCCTCTCATTCCTCTCACCTTTTCTTTCCATCTGGTTTCACAGACTGAATCAGGAGCAGACAAACAAGAAGTAGGGACAGATAAACAACAGATGCCCGCCTACTTTGCTTTTCTAACGGTTCTCGCCCTGCACGTGTTTGTGAAGGAAGGAGTAGACGTAGCCATCATGGAGGTCGGGATTGGGGGCCAGTACGACAGTACCAATGTTTTCCGTGTTCCAGCTGTGTGTGGAGTTACTTCCCTTGGGTTTGATCACACAAATTTGCTTGGCAATACGATCGAGGAAATCGCTTGGAACAAAGCTGGCATATTTAAGGTAAACTGGAGAGACAATGAGAATATTTTGTGAAAATGGAGTTAACCTAAATCTAAGATCTCGTAGAAAAAAAAGAAAAATCCAAGAACAAGTGACTGAATTAAATGTAAGCTAAAATTCTAGCACAGCAGGCTTTGATACAGACTGTGAAGAAATAATATATTGATAAAAGCAGTGCATCAGAGACTGTAAATCATAGAGACAGGAAACTGCGGGCTCAACACTGAAATGGGTCACAGTCTTGGTTACCAATTTCACAGCAGTAAACAGAACTCAGTCTCAGTCCAGCCTAATACGTCTATCTAGCAACCCACTTATTTTATCTCACATTTTGCTTCTTTCTCGGCAACCCACCTTATTTCAACTTGTTAAAATACAGTGTTTTTTGCGTGTATAAATCTACAGTTTCATCAGAAATATGAATGGGAGATATTGAAAAGAACGAAAAACATAGCAAATGGTGCAGTGCTAAGAACTGCAATAATTTAAAAAAATAAAAGACAGGATTTAGCATTTTTCTAATTCCCTTTTAATCCTGTGAGGTAGCTATTCCTTTTGCAGTAGGTTAATGCATTGTGTATTCACTATCTACCCACTATCTGTACAAGTTGATTGGATGGGATTGGCATTTTCAATATTGTGTAACTTTTCAAAGGCTGAATAGGTTTGACTGATGTTAAAATCAAATTGAAGATGATATGCAGCATGTTCTTGAGAAATTTACAAATTAAAATCTCAAAAATACAACTTATTTTGAGACTGTGTGCTAGCTCACATATGTTTCTGCCAAAGCTGTAATGCAAAAAGTTATAACATCTGTTAGGTGGATTTATGAAACATACTGATCTGTTGTCTATATTAAGTGATTTTAGTTTTCTTTAAATTAATATAAACATTTATTATCTCGGCATAGAATCTCAGATTAATTTTTTTCATTAGAGAATACATTTCTTTATTTCTTTGTTAGCACCAGTGGCTGGACAGATCGCAAACTTGACATCTGACTAGTCAGGCTCTTTTCACTCATTTGCACAGTGTTCAAATAGGGATACAGTAGATAGACAATGGACAGATACAATGACAGAAAAACAGACAGACAAGCAGACAGGCATCTCATGCCACAAGAATAAGTACTTCATCTGAGTTTAGATTTTATAATGAATGACAAAAAGTGTAGAATTCATTGAACTTTTACCTCGTGGGATAGCTCACTCTTTGATATTATGTGATTTTCTATTTGACAGTTTGGACGGCCAGCCATCACAGTCTCACAACCTGATGCAGCCCTACGGGTGATAGTGGATAGAGCGCAGGAAAGACAGGTAGGTCCAGCCAAAGGGGATTGTTTTGACCATCTCTAATACTTCTCTTTACCAGACAAAAGTGGTTTTAAACAAACACAGTGAAGAAGGAAAAAAAAAAATCAGTTTTTGCATTCTTTTCATGAAATGTGCTTTGTGAAAACATTTTTTAAATTTCTGGTGTAAGGAAAATGTTTTCTTCACATTAAATAGCTTTAAATCTAATTTTGTGTGTGTGTGTGTGTGATTCGTCTTTCAAATGACAGAGGAAGAAAACTGACTTTTTTAGTCCTTGCTCTGCTGGTTAAATACTCCATCTGTCTGGCAAAGGGAAGTAACAATACTGGTCAAAACCAGTCCACATTACAGATCATCATTTTATTCCACAATGGCTCAAGTTAGTTTTTGTTGTTTTGAGAGAATGGACATAAATGGTTTTGCACGAAGACGGCCTACAATGTACGGGATGTCAGTAAAGTTACCATAGAGTTGTTTGCAATATGGGGGTGGAACTCCATCCTGTTGAAAATGTAAGTTACTAAAATCTAGTCATCTTTTCAATGCAGGCACAATGACAGTCTTCAGTTTGTCCATGTAAGTTTCCCCAGAAACAGTTCCTTAAAAGAATTCTATTTCATAACATTGTTTTCAGCCTAACTGTATAGTAACTTTGCAGATACCGTGTGAACATGTATAAAGTCTCTGAGGCCGACAACATTAAAGTATTGTTAAGGTATAGTGGCAACCTGTTTTTGTCATTAAGTTGCTTGTATAGTGGTGGTTGTGGCTTCCATCAGCACTTAACGCCCCCCCCCCCCCCTCCTCCCAAATGAATTTAGTGAATTGTGGAGTGACTTTGGAGATCCATATCTAAACCTCCACTTGTTTACTAGGCTGTATTCAAAATACAACAAAAATAGTACTTAAGACTTTTGTATATATAACAAAATCAAAAATTGAATCAAATGAATCCTGTTGAATTCAAGTCACATCTTATTATTTAGCCTCAATCAGTTAAGTTTGATTTAAAAATTCTACTTTCATGTTTTAAGTAAAAAGAGCTGAGAAGTAAAATCAAAGTAAACAAAAATTATTTTGTCCTTCTTTTTGTCTCTATGGCATGTGCCGCAGGTGAGACAATCTGGATGTTTGTGTTCTGTTTCTGATTGTGTTTTGTGGCAATTTACATTTGTTTGAGAATCTAATTTATATGGCTTACATTTTTTCACATTTCAATTTATTTGCTAAGATTTGTTTCAAAATCTAATTTATATGGCTTACTTTTTTTTCTGATTTGTTTTTTTTTTGGCTACATTTGTTTCAGAATCCAGTATATCTGGCCAAGGAAATGTCAGATGAACTGTTGGACAAATTGGGGATTACGCTGGGCATTGCTGGCAGGAAACAAGTGGAAAATGCAAGCTTGGCCGTTCAGCTTTACAGTATGTGGAAGCGTATCCAGGCTGGAGGTGGGTGCATCAAGTGGGAAGTGGTATAAGGTAAAGCCTGAACTGTACAATGAGACTAGGCAAAGAAAGATTGTCCTGTGCATTTAATTTTGATGAGTACAAATGACAGCTATGGCGTAGGAATATCAAGAGAACTGTTTTTTGAAAGTGCATATAGAGTTACGCAGCCTGAAGATAGATCAGTTTCACATAAATATAAATCTAAGACAATTTTTACTTCCCGATAGTGATCTGTTAGAGCGGAGATACATGTAATTGAAAAATTGCAAGCAAAATCCTCTTTCATATTGAGCTAAGATTATTCAACTCGCATGTACTATGTGGCTCAGAATCTAAACAATCTCCAAAAATAATTACAGAAAGCTCCAAACCTTCACCAACTGTTGCTAGAGAAAAATTCTCAGAATACAGTCCCCCCCCAAAAAAAAAAATTGAATGAAAAGCAGTCGGACAGGACCGAGCAAATACCTAGAGATGTATAGAAACTGGATGAAAAAGATGATAGTGATAGGTTAAGGAGATCAAACAGAGACACTATCAGGCAGGTCTTCTAACTGACCACTAGTAAAGAGAATAAAGGGTGAGGTCCCATTGGTGCTACTGCTGGGTTTTCCCAGTGTAGGTCACATCCGATGCCATTTTTCTTCTACCAGTTTCTGTCTCTGTGGGTATTTGCTCTTTTCCATAAAGTTTCATCCTCAACTTCTGTTCTGGCCCATCATTTTCAGAATAATCTTAATTAACCATGTAGAGTTAGCTCAGAAAAGGCCCAGAGATGTAGTCAGACATGGGTGTATTTAGCCTGTTCCTTGCATCCACTATAGTGTATCAGTATGTTTCCACAATATTGAAAGGAGGAGCAAACACTTTGATATGGGTCTCTAGGACGTCTATCATTTCAGGAATTACTGTAAAGACTTTTGTAATTTACATTCAGTATTATGTCTGTGATAAGAACTGTGTCTGCACATTGAGCTTGGAGGGTTAAGTAGCTGACGAGAAGTTCTGAATTTTCTAGCATCATGTTGTTGATATTTGAGAGATGCTTGATACCAGTGGACTTGAGAAACTGTCAAAGGGTACAGGGAAGGGGAGAGATGATGTTATGAATGACTAATCAATCTGGCATATAACCTCAGATCCAGTGATCGCCACTAGTCAAGAGGTCACTTCATGGTCAGATATACCACAACTGGAGGTCAATGACCTCGACCAGACAACCATCACAGGTAAGAAACCTCTACCTGTGTGTGTCTCCATGGATACTGGACATGCTAGGCACAGATGGCATAGCCATCAACTCAGCACACAAAAACTTGTTGTCAGCTGGTGATTTATGCTATGATTTAAAACTTCAGCCGTCACATTTTTATTGAGATTTTTGCTCTTTATTAAGTTAATATTCTATTTCTTTCATTCACTTCTAATATTTTTCCCTGCTTCCTATCACTTTGTGATTATCTTAGAGCTGGATGAAATGTCTCTGACATCAAAGTTTTCATATATAGAGTTGACAGAAAATGGTGAGAAGAGGTCAAATGGATGTATTTTTGTTACTAAATTACTAAGAAGCTATGAGTCCCTCATCCAAAGTGAATTGCTGTGTCCCTATGGTCAGTGAAGTTCAGTTCTCTCAATGAAGGTCCCTAGGACATCTTGATCCATTTCACCTGGTGCTACAACGTAGTGTTGTAAAGATAATATGTCAGCAGTAACAGTCGCAAACCGTTTTAAGTCCAAACTTAGGTCACATATTTTTGTCCTCAAATATTCCTTGGAAACCCTCTTGTATCTTGCCTTGATATAGTGCAAGTTTTCCAGCGGGACACTATTGTAATGAACTCATTGGGAATCTCGAAATGGTCACATGATCAGGGAATTCGCTCATTTCCTTTTCATGGCTGAAAGTATCGTTCATTTACGAAAACATGAGAGAATGGAAGTTATCCCCTCTCGCTGAAGTACCAACACAGATGTTGATGACCACTGCGTACATGGGCCTGGTATTTTAGTTGCCGCCAGCGAACGAGAGTCACAGGGTCATTTACCTGGTGCGGCAGCTAGTGTGCTGCTGGAGCCGAGCAGTGCTGTAAGACTGATTTATTGGGTTTATTTGTCATCATATATTAGCTATTTCCTTAACA
>JBCEWB010174098.1:0-25411 GCA_039654565.1 Peronia peronii
CAGAACCCGCAACCTCACCGACGTGAGTTGTTTTCACCCTCTGAAGCAGACGCCGAACCACAGAGCCACTGCGCCCCTCTATTGTCTCTGTGCACAGGCTTTTTCACTTTAATCTCTTTTATGCACATGTTTCTTTGTGCACGATATCTCAAAGTCTTGCGGCGATGGGAGAATGGCGAAGCAACAAGTGAAGGTGACCACTGGAAGTTGTAGTCATGATCCTGCACATAGGCGACCCACGGACAAGTGGTCGCTCATCTCTGTATCCGGGGCAGCAGAGACGTTCGGACTCCAGAGCCACATGAGAGTCCACTCCTAGATATCTGCACAAATACAATGTCATCCTCGGTTCCCGAGAGACAATAACATTGTCTCGATTTCTTCTCTCTCTCTCTCTCTTTCACGCATTACGATCTGTTTGTAAATGCACCAATATATCTGTTAAACTATTACATTATGACCCAAAACCCAGTCATCTCCAATGTCTTTTTATTTGTTTGTACATCATGGCTATAGGCCTACCGTTCCAGCACGGTAGGCTTTCTCAGTAGGTTGTGCAGGATTCCCGCCCTACGACTTCAACGTCACAATGTGAAAACTCGAAACTAAACAAAGCAACTGAAGTGTGACACATTTATGATCCATTGCCTTGACAGGACATTCACACACAGCAAAACAACGTGTCAAGCCAAGAACATTGTATCGGTACACATTGTGTCTCTTTTCTTTTTTGTTTAAGGTATCCGCCATAAAATTATATCCAGTTTTGTTGTTGTTGTTGTTTTTTTCTCCCCCCCCCCCTCCCCATCATCTACGATCATTTCCATTTTCCTTGTATTTTTTTCCCTGTAACAAACTTATTTATTCTGAAATCATAGGCTTAATGAATGATCATCACTCTAACAATTTTTGTATTATATATTATTATTATGCTACATTCCTTTTCTGATAAGACTCAGCATCAGACTCATTCCTGTCTATTGTTGAAGATATTTGAAATAAATTAACAGCCAGCTAGCTGGGGTTATCACTGCTTTATGCTTGTTCTACTTGCAAATTTCCTGTATTGAATCCGATCTTTCATCGGCACAATACGCTCAACATGCCACTAGTTATTGTATCCTGAAACAGTGTGTGGGAAACTCGCTGCATGGTAGATCTCAGTCGTTAGGCCCGGTATAGTACCGTTCGTGGCAGAGCTGTAACAGTAGACTCAACCGTGCTAGGAGCAATATAGCTGTAGGTTTACTGATGCGCCGTTAATCCCAACACAGCACAATACAATGACCCCTCATAAAATGTTTTTGCAGCCTCTTGGATTCCATGTAGGGCTGTCAATACGCTGCCCTGTAGTGGATAAAAAACATAACATCACAGATGCATAAACATGTATTGTATGCCTTTTGGGGGATTGATCGGATACAGTAGAACGGCGTGTTCTCATTCAACTTGGCTGCATTTTCGGTGTCAACGGGGTGAAGACTCGAAGTGTGCTAGTGAGCACTGGGCATCGCGCGACCATAATGATAGTGCACAATGAGTACTACATCATTATAGTAAGCGGACTCCCGAGAGTGCGGAAAAGCGCATTTAGAAGATTAAAGTGCGATTAAGCTGCATACACTTTATTATGTGCACTGTTATTTGTATGTAGGCATCTAGAAAATAAATTTTAATGGGCGTTAAACCTGCTGCACAATGTTTATGTTCTTATTTGTTTATTTTGTTTTGCTTTGTTTTCAACTAATGGTACTAATTTTAACCCCCCCCCCCCCCCCAAAAAAAAGGGAAAAAACGATGTTGAAGACACGAAATAGCATCAGTAACTTAAGAGTGACTGCTGCCCACCCCAATCCAAACGTACGTGTGGTTCTAGTGTGTAGGCCTACACCAGCTGGCCCTATTGGGTGTTACGTGTAGTAAGATCATTAATGGGAGTTGCTGACCCTACAGTCCTACAGATGGTTAGCTGTGACCTTCATCTAAGTTGACATTCACGAGACAGCCAAAGTAAAGTCATGCCACTTCTGGCAAATAGTCTGACGCACAAAAATATACAATATAAATAAACAGAAATAAAGAATTACCTACTAAAGTAAACACATATACATGTATTCTATAGCAACTATATATCACCATCCATGACAGTGTCTAAACAAACGATAGTTTGACACTATGAAAATAATGGATTTTAACAATCATGAGCAAGATCGTTTAACTAAACAACCGTAGCTCTGAAGTAATGAACCACTTTAAGACTTTACATTCTGTCGAGACATGTTGTATGTGTGACACTTCCTTATGTAATGAGCAAACAAAAAAACAGGTATCGATATAGATCATAAGATTATATTTTGATAACGGCTAATCCATTCCTTATCTGTTTCACATATTTAGGTCACTCTAGGCTATTGAGAGTTAACCTGATTTTGCTAGTTCCTTCATGTCCCCCCCCCCCAAATCCCCCTCCCCCCCCCCCAAATCCCCCTCCCCCCCAAAAAAAAAACAAAACAGACACGTGTTATTATCACAGAATCACTATTATTCTCTTCTTTTCAAAGAAACCCGTACTGTACCAATATCGAAATCTACGTAGCATGTCAGCTTTCGTCATGTGGCCAGATTCTGGATAAGAATTTTACTACATGTATGTCCATATGCATGACAAAACCTTATAATAATAGAACAGAACTGGTCCACCGGGAAAAATCTGTAATTAATCCTGTGACAGTATTATATACTACATATTATGCGCTACATATTGTACCAGATACAAAAAAAAATGGGGACTAAAAAATCTCGACATGGTAAACATTAAACAGTGGGAATATCAAACAACTCAACTATTGCTTAGAAATCAGTTTCTTTATTGTATTCATAAATTGCGAGAAAAACAAAACAAAAACATTAACATTACACATAGGATTTCAAAACTGTCTAACGTTTGTGATACCGGTACAATGATGCCATGTGAAGCAACGACCATGATGAGCAAATTGTATACATAAATACAGTAAGATGTGCACTTTAGTATTTACTGTTTCTGTTACTTTATTAAAGACTCACTGTTTACACATATCGTTTGGTATTACAGAAAAGAAGAGGAACATAACATAATATAGCAACAGCGCATTCCTGTAGTCTATCACAGATATCCTAACAAATGGTGTAAGCTCATACTGAAGGTAGCGCAGTACATGCATACATATAATAATGAATTCGCTGTGTTCAACCAGTTATTTCTATACTATATTATAAATGCCATGAAACTTACTTTCACAGTTATGAATTACTTTGGTTTCATTGATGCAACCTTCTAATTCACACAGGTTAAGATGTAACCATGTATGTTAACCATGGATAAAATGAAGTATAAACACAGATGCAAAAAACACTCACTTTTTCAGAAATCTAAGGAAAATGGCTGGACATTCATTAAAAAAAATTAAATCTGGGCCCCTGTTTATTGCAATGATAAGACAAAACATTACAGTAGGCCTACAAAAAGAAATGTTTCCAAACAAAACTACAAACATGTTTGTAGCATGACTGCTAAAGGACATGTTCAGAAAGGTAATGTAAATATTGATGTGATACAGAGGAGCAAGGAGCCCAGACAACAGGTATGTTTGAGAAACAATAAAGATATTGATATAAGACATCATATTCTAAAGCAAGTTCATGCATATCAGTTAAAAATATAGGTATAAATGTGTATAGGTATCTAATTCTACAAAGATGAAGATAAATGGCTATGAGACAGAGACAGACACACAGCATCATTGAGTGAAGTCCAATCTGAAGTAAGGACAGTCCCCAGCAAGCACCGTGTAAAAATACTATAGAAACAAATGTGTTTTTGGTTACAATGGCGGAAAACAAGCATATCAGTACAGGTTGTTTAAATGAAAGCTTATCAGATCTTCAGAAACAAACATAAGACAAATGTATAGAGTATGTCAGTTAAGGAATGAGATGTGTGTGTACATGAAACAGAAAATTGATAAACTGCATCCATGCCAATTACAAAATGTTGATGTAAGTCACACTGCCACCAAGCAGCACAGTTATGCTGTGACTTTCTCCTGATTCTATTCAAAAAAAGAACACTCAGATAAATTATAAAGTTTTCTTTCATTTTTGTTTCTTTTCTAGGAGAAAACTGCACCAATAAAAAAAATGGAAATCTTCTACAGCTATGCACTTTTGAGAGATGATTGACTGATGCCACTCAAACAAGGACAGATCACCCACTGAATGGTTCAATATTGAAATTGATATTTTCACTCAAACTAATTTTTGTCATTGTACTGTCATTAGACTCATTTTTTAATCACCATTTGTGGTAATAGATGAGACCTCATTGCTTTCCCAGTCTATTCCATGGCCAATTAATGCATGGCCACTAAGCATCCTATTGACCATGATATTTCATCTAAACATTCAAGTGTCACAATTTATACTCCTGATGATGCTTGATTAAGCAATATGTGTAGTTTTCTATTTTCTCTATTGTAAGAACTAATTTAGCTAATTCAAGGTAGCATATATACAAATCTAAGTTAGCTAAATTAAGATATTTGATAATTCAAATAACTGTAAAATGCCATAACTACATTCTTATCTCATCAGAAATTGGGATACAAGAACACTATTTCAAATTCTGTTTAGAATTTTACATACTGTCTTCTAACTAATTCTTAAAGCAAAATAATGCACAAATGAAAGAAAAAAGCAGTAACATTAGAAGACATATAAAATCAAATTGCTCACAATATTTTCATGATTTTCTTAGACTAAAGTTTTGAATTAAAAATCAGTTGTTCCTTTAATAATCTTGAAATTTGAAATATAATAATTACTTCTGGTGAATTAGCACTTCTTTTTTCTGAAGCCTTTCAATCCTACAAAAGGAGGATTATCTCAGCTGTAGGTGGCTCTCCGTTTTTTTGTGAGAATTTTTGTGGGTAGATATTTGAAATTCGGAATGAATTAACATTCAGTGAGCAAGATCTTCAGTGCTGGATTGCTAATGCACGATTTGATTGCACTGGCTGACAAGAACAGAGTGACTGAACTTTGGAAGTACAATATAATTATTTACTATTTCGTTGTGAAAACAAAAATACGATATATTCACTATTTTGTTATGAAAACAAAGCTGAAATTTGCTAATGGAGATAACGAACCAGACAGATGTAAGGAACTGAGATAAGAGTATATTATATACACATAATAATGATATATAAGCCATTTTAACTGTCAGCCAAATTGCTTCCCTTTGCTGGATATAACGGATATTAAAATAAGCAGTGTAAGGAAGGAAATCCTTTTTTGTTTTGTTATTGAAACATGACTAACAGAAAATTCTGAAAAATTCACCAATGATGAAAATGTGTTTTTTCTCCTTATGATAGTTTTTTCTTAATTTTTTACCTCATTTGTTTCAAACAACACAGGCAAGAGCGATTTTTTTTCTTCTTTACATTGCTTTTACATACGTCCTTGAGGAAGGGACGTAACTTAGCTGGCTGAAAAAATGGCTCCTTATATCATCTCAATTTTTAAAGCCAAATCAGTGAGAGTGTTGCCTCTCAGAAACAGCTGATACTTTGATCTAAATGAAATATGAGAAAATTACAAGTGAGTGCAGATGACTAGGAGAATTTTAAGTACAACATTTGAGATGAGCAAAACAATAGCTGCTTGTCTGGTCAAAGTTCTTCTTAAGTCGTTGTTCATGTCAAGTTTCTCACTAGAACAGCTGTTCTGCTGAGATGGCCGTCCACAGATGGCTGCAAGGCCAAATTAGAATGTGACCTAACAGCTGTATTTGACTGGCTGGAAATATACAATCACAAAATGGAAAAAAACACTGAGCAAAGCAAAAGAGTAAAGGATTCCGTTTTTGTATTTGTACTCTGTTAAGGGAGCAAAAAATACTGATGAGAGAAGGATAATTTAAGAACAAAAGGAGTGAAGTAGCAATATCTCAGAGGAACTGATATTTGAGGAAACAAAACTGCTGTATCGATATGACCAGAAAAAAACTGAATCTGTCTACAATTCTCTGAATTTGATGACAATACGACCATGAATGAATCAATAATTTGTGAATGAAACATTGTTTAGAACAACCACAATATGTCAGATCTAGAGTTGTCCCTAGTCCATAGGTCACTTTGCCTGAGCAACCACAGCTGAGTTAATGTGCCTTTGTCTTTGAGCAGTAGCATAACACAGGCCATAAAAAATGAACATTACAACTGCTACACATGTACATACATGCACATCAATATCAACGGCCTTACAATGGCAACAATTAATAAGCAAGTGAACATGGCTTCTCATGCACATGCATTGCTAGCCACCAAATGTACATGAGCCAAATGACTGCGGTTTGTCAACTCGGCTCAAAAGACCCTATCATTGATATTTTTAAGTTTGCAGTTGTGGTAGGTTCTTGGCCCCAGCAGATGAGATGGGATATACAAAAGCATGGTTTGTGAAATAAAAAATGTAAATAACTCTTACACTGTAGTCAAAGATAAGCCAATGGAGATTACAACTAGGGCTATTAGCAAGTCACTGTGAACAGACTGCAGTGTATGTCATAATAGCTGAAGTCCACCACAGTCAATTTACATGCACCTTGCAGCAAGAGGTTTACAAACAACATTACATATGCATGAGAACAGGAAAACTGACCTCATGTTAAAAAGACACATAAGACATTTGTGGCTGGAGACCTTCAATATCAGTAATGTCAGAGTTTCTAGGGAGCTATGTTGTCTCATAAACAGTACTTGTTATAAGCTCTTCTTGGTTTACATAAAGTTTATAGTGAGTTGGCATGGCAGGCAACAAAACATCCGTTATCTAGTTCATCTTCACCTGGTTTTTATTAGTCTCAAATGAACTTTGAGAATGAATCCAAAGACACCTAAGTAAAATAATTCTCTCTACCTCCAGTACCAGTATTTTGCCAGAAAATTAAACACATAAGTAATTTTCATTAACACATTGGTGTGCACAAGCCAGAAAATGTCATATGTTTTTTTCTCTAAAGCCATGAGATCAAATTTTAATATTCACACAGTAGACTCTTATGCACACAGACTAGACCAGCCACCACATAAATACATTAAACATTTTCAGAATATCATAACTGGGCTAATGGATTATCTGACTAGTCATGAGTATGTAAGTATAAAAAACAGGAACATTTTCATATAGCCAGTACTACAATTATCAGAATATCTTAATTCTAACCCAAACTTTTTCTTCACTCTGAATGTCAATCATTGAAATCCCCCCCCCCCCCCCACCCCCTCCATGAGATGGCTTCTCACTACAATATATATGGTGGAACATACTGAACTCCTTACCCCTTCACTGGACATTATCACAAAGATGCAAAATGTCATGGGAGTGCTTATTGTCTAAACTAAAAGACTTTCCAGACTTTGCTATTTTGGGGGGAAAAAACATAGCACATGTAATAATTACTACATGTCCTTATCTGCCAAGAACAAGATCAAACAGACAGCATCACAACAGAAATCTCAGGTTGTAAATGCGGACAGTGTGGACCCTCAATTATCAATAGAACTATATTCAAATCATTGTAAAGATCGGGCTATTGAAAAAAAAAAAAGTGAGAAGAAAGAATGATGAAAAGTACATTTTTCTGAAATGGTAACCCTTAATTTAATGCTAATTTTGACCAAAAGATCTAAACATTATTTATCTTTCAGACAAATGCTGACTGGGATTTTTTTTTTTTGTTAAATTTATATTAAAACTTATATAAATTGAACATATATCATTATATGAAAATATGTTCACAATAATCTTCACAAAATCAAAAAGAAAACATAAATCACCACAGAATGATTTCTCTTGTCGCTGACATTAAAAGTCAAAGTGCAGTTTTCAGATTTTAAAACTGCATTATTGAGGACACTTCTTAAGTGAAGAAATAATTTTCAAATAATTTTGTTTTTCTGGCTGAATCTTTCCTAGAAAACACTCAACAGTTAGACTTTACCATAGGATACATGCATCTACAAACAGAAGGTCAGCCGGCCTAATGCACATATGTGGAAACAACAACCAGCTGTGTTTACATGAGAAACCGGGTCAAACATGACATTTTTTTTTCGTGCAAAGATCTAGACTAAGATCGATCTAAATGAGTTATTATTATTATAATACAGATTATTCATTTATTTATCTAAATATGATACCATAACCATAACCAAAACAAAACACCTGTCTTATCTGCAAGCAACGATCAAAAACATGATAAAGCTATCACAACATGGAAAAGCAAGCAGAGGATAAACCGCTGTTTACAAAACTGTAGTTTATGTGGTATGACATCATATCATGCATGCGCAACAGCCCAGCTGACCTTCTGTCTGTAGATGCAAGTCCACAGGACTCACTGAACAAGTGGTCCACTGTCATTGTAATCTCTACTTGTAGACATAATAAACTTATATGTATTCTATTTTATAAACCAGTCCTCAGTAATGACATCAGACTTTTCAAGGAAAGACAAGTCTTTGAGCCAGTAAAAACTGTACATATCAGTTCCTTTTTATATCAAATAACTTTTCACCACTATGCAAACCTTTCTTTTTACAGCTATATATACAAACAACTGTGACAACAATAAAAATCCAACAGGGAAATTACATTTTCTAGTTCACAATGTCTGGCATTCAGTCTTTACACGCAACTTTATTTGTTTCTAGCTAATATTGAAATATTTGGAGAAAAAAAAATAAATCACAAACTTGGCCACCAGAGGGCCAAAATGTAAGCCAAAGCTGTATTTCGTTTATTTTGTGTTTTTTTTTGGTTAGTAAACATACCCTGTTTTCTTGGGAACCAAAGCTAATTTATTATTTCTAGTGATACTACTTGGAACAAAATTTTCTGTCTTTTTCTCTTTCTTTTCTGTCATTCATGCACAAATCTGAAATTTATTTAGAACTTTATCCTAAAATGATATGTTCAAGTACACGTATACCTATAAAACATGATCACCAAACTCTATTGCACCACATATCTTCTGATCATGCACACCAAAACAAAACAAAACAAAAACCAAAAAATGCACAAATAAGACAACTGCTTTATGCCCCAATCATTCTTACACTGTGTACACTTGATTTGCACAAAAGACAATGGCATACACGCAAATTACTCTTTATTTGATAAAAAGATTTACTAGATCTTTATTCACTGACATATATGGAAGTCTTTAGTAAATGCCTCAGGAAAAAAAAAATTTTTTAAATTGATACATTGACTCAACGTAAATATGAAGTTCTCTGGAATGTCCATTAATTTAAAAATGACATTCAAATCACATTTATGATAAACTCTTCTTGTTTTGACATGAGTTTCTCAATAAAGTGATCTACTGCCAATTTCCAACTTTCTTTGTGTATTCTAAATTCAGCAATATGTCACAGAAATGAGAAAGACCACAGTCTCATCCTGCATGTTTATGGGCTCATTTCTCCATCACATCAATGTATACAACAGCATCTATTCACTTTTTACATGAAAGCCTGTCTTGTCAACAACAACAAGGATCCCAGTCACTGCAGTTAAATAGGCCAATGTCATTCTCTCACACATTCCCTCATGATGTGACTCCAAACTAGAATATGAGTCTGTTAGTGACTGTCCATAGTCTTTAACTCATAAGACAAAATTATTCATAGATAGGACGTCTTATTCATACAATATTGTGAAAACATTTTTTGAAAATAGTGGAAATGCAACCAAATAAAAAAAAGGGGAAAAAAAAGATAAAATCAGTTTAGTTTGAAATTATATGAATTATATGCTAATGTGATGTAGTGTATATACCATTTTATTACTGCATTTATATTGTAACCCCAATATTCCTTTCCGATGAAATCCCATGGTATCCTTTTTTTTTTTTTCCTGTTTATATACTACCAATAATGAGAGCTTTGCACTGAGATAACCACCACGTCAGGGAGGTTGAAAAGCTTATATGAACATCAGCTTTGCACATGTTTTGTATGGTTTTGTATTTAGTCTGGGCAGGGGTAAAAAGCATGAAAACCTAAGCCAACTTCGACTGTTTATATAGATAAAATAAGATAAATATTACACTGAGCTGTGGCCATGATACAAACTAATACTGCATGTTAATTGCTTCTTTCAGCAAATCTTCAGATACACACGTACATAAAAAATATGCATAATATTATATCAAATGTATATATAAATATAAAATTTTTGTGTTATGAAATTATTCCAGAAACTTGAAACGCTGATAGATATAGGCAAAAAGAAAAATCATGAGAAAGGGAGAGGGGGAGGGAATGGGACAGCTACTCAGAAGGAGGGGAACCAAACAGTTCATTTAAGTGAAACTGGTTCAGAAGGGGATAGAGTGGGGGTGAGGGAACAATTTATTTGACTGCAACTAGTTCAGGCAGTTTGAGTAAAACTGGTTCAGAAGGGGGAAGCAGGACGGGACAGTTTATGTCAGTGCAACTACTTCAGAGGTACAGAAATATATGTAGAGTATGCTATAAGATATAACATCTGATCAATCCATGCATTCAAGATCTGAGCATTGAGAGCAATACAGTCATATATGCAGTCTTGATTCAAAATGAAACGATCCTTCGGACTACATGAAATTATCAAGAAGCGTTATCTGATTAACATTTCAAGATATCGGTCTTTAAAAATGAATTCATATTAGAACCAATTATACTTTTCATGTTCATCTGTTATAAACAATGCAGTTTACCTTCCACTTCTTTTGTACTGTTGTTGTCATCGATCTTTTTTCACTTTAATTATCGCTGAGACACTTATGGGTTCATCCTGAACCATTTAATTACTTCAATGAAAGACAAGAAACTACAAACTTTCTTTGGTATCACTGCTGAATATGCTGCTCTTATATACAGGTCCATTAATTGATGACACCTCTATAAAGAGATTCTATAGATATAAAAAAAAAAAAATAAAGTTTGGTTCAAAAAAAAAGAAAGTAATGCATAGTTCTGCAGTATGTCTTTTCTAAGATTTCACACAAAAATGCACTTATACATAGACCCGCAGAAGAGAACAGAAAAGAAAAAAAAAAACAGACAAGAAACCTGACGTTGGATTAATGTACATGTTTTATTATGCTAACTCTAAAAATTTGTCCTGGTAGTGATCCTCCTCAACATATTCACATGTCGATTCCAACACAAAGGCTCAGTCATAACAAACTACATTACACTGTATAAAGAAAGAAATTACGAAACAACAGTTTAATAAGTTTCAAATATTTACATGACTGGTGTCTTAGTTATGTTCAAATAACAACACTGAAAGACACAAGAAGTCTTGTGACAGTTGAACAAAATTAATCATTTCATTTCAGAGTGTGTATATATAATAAAGATGAATGTGATGCTGTGATGCTTAATACAAGATAATGACAAATCAATAGGATGAACACATGTGGTTATGAAATCAAATGCATGTTTGCAACAGCTTATAATGGTTCAGCTTTAAATGAGAAGATGAAAAAATGGTTATAGTCAGATCTCTCCAAGATGACTAAAAATCACTAACAAACTAAAAACTGATCTGTGATCCCTTCTGGGACAGAAGAAAAAAACATAAAAAATACAGGAACAGAATAAACAGCAAAACAGAAGGACATATTAGATCTTGTAAATTAGAACATCTCAATTTTTAAAAAATAACTTTATCATTATAAAAAGTTATAAATGTATTGATAACTTAGAAGAATAGACAGCTATACTGTTGGACACATACATATAATAGGGACTAATAATATCAAGGCAGTGATTTACTCATTCTGTCAAGATCTCACATTTTGCTATCAGCCAAGGAGACAGGGCCATGACCAAAACACAGCTGACTTTCAGGTCAGTAATGTTTCTGTTCTTCCTACTAATACTTTCAAAATGATATCATTAAATATCAAGGCACTGATTTCTCATTCTGACAAGATCTCAAATATTGCTGTCTGCTGAGGAGACAGCGTTGTCACAAAACACAGCTAGTCTACAGCTTAGCCACTAGTTCATCTTTTCTTTGACATGAACTTTCACATGTCAGGTGGCAGGCTTCTCTGGTTGTATTTCCAAAAACATAACATATTACATGCTGACACATTAATACTCTGATTTTTTTGTCAGGTCTGAGCAGTACTAAATATGCATTGTAAAGAAAGAAAAAAAAAAACTTTTGCTCCTCCCTTTGAAATATATGTCACAGAAAATTCTAAATAATGCAAAATGTGATACAAGTTTTTTTTGTGTTTTATCCTGATAATTTTGAAGAAATTTCCTTTGCATCCTTTCCATGTTATCAAAAAATCAAAAAATGATTTCCTCTCCTTCCTTAGAGAACTTGAAAAAAATTCTTTTTCCTACCGAAAGGAAACAAGTGGGCTAGTAAAGAAAGAAACTAATATCTTGGTTTCCCGAGATTAATTTTTTAATTGCTGAATGAAAGTTAGGTTGTATAGGTCAACTGCATTTTGACAAGAAATTATGGGATAAATTATTGACAAACTGCTCTTTAGGCTGGAAATCCCAATACGTGATCTGAATTGATTAAATGACATAATCTATAAAAGTTTGTATTAAATCATGAAGAACAAACAGTTTGAAAAATGTAATAAGACATTTCAACAACACTGCCACTTCAATATAAAAAGTTATTTAATTTTATTAAGGAAATGAAAAATCAATACAATTTTAGGGGATAAACAATACTATAGCGGGAGAAATGTGCTGAAGATAATCAAGTTATTCTTGAAATAGTTCATATTTACAAAAAGTTAGCCACCTAGCAGTCTTCATGCTATAATGTTGTTCTTTAGCACGCAGTAAGAATAACATAACTTTTGCCCTACTTTTATCAAGACAATCTCAATGATTTAAGTATAAATTTGTGGTAATTATGATTTAAAGGGAGCCAGTTGACAATGCGGGTTGAACTTTGATCCTAAATGTTCATGTAAACTTTACAATGGTTTTCACTGATGATGTTTTGCCAGAAATGAGATTTTAAAAAACCCATGGTGAGTCTGGCTACAGAACAAATAGGAAATAATTAAATGAAACACAGGAAACTATATTACTTGTATAGAGAAGAAGAAGAAAAAAAAGAGATGCTTAAATTAAAAAACAATGTGTTGAAAAATTACAACGCTACAAAAAGTTTGATATTTTTATTGGTCAGGTAAAAAAAAAGGACCAGGCAAATATAGCCAACATTTGATTCCAAATAAAAAATAAACAAAACAAAACAAAATATATCCAAAACTACATCAAAGTATGCTGTACATATCTACAGTAACAACCAAACAACAAAGATATAGCCAGACATGCCATGGCCAAACAAGGGTAATTTTTAATGAAAGCTTCTCACAAACAAAATAAACAAGCAAAATAAATAACAAAAGAAAAATTGTTTAAACAAATAAACATTATCATCTGAGCATGTCTCAAGCTATATAAAGCAATTACAAAAACTGTAGAAAGAACAAAATAAAGGGGAAAATTCTGTAAAAGCCAAAATACTATCCATATTATAAAATGCTTTGTCACCACAGAATTTATTATGAAATAATGTGGGAAAAAGAGTTTTCTAACTGAACTATAAATCATAAGCCTTTGCAACTGAATCTTTATGAAAGAGATGTGTCACAAATCTAGACCATTGTCAAAGTTAATGTTCTATAACGTTACAACTTTACAGAACCAGACTAAAAGTAAATACACTCACTCTTTTCCAAAACCAAGCTGTCAAATGTGAATGTTTAGTATTATTTTGACACTACAAAACAGACTGATAAAAATGGACCTAATTCATCATTTCAATAACAGCATCAATGGAAAACATTTAATAGTACTACAGTAAGTCAATCTGAAAAAAAAACAACTTTATATTGTGGACTGTCAAAATCTTATACATGTGTAAAGTTCACTTTTGGAAAAAAAAGAAAGAAAGAAAGAAAGAAAGAAGGAAAGAAAGAAAGAAAGAAGGAAAGAAAGAACATCTTCCAACCTTGCAAAGTTCTCTGCTAATTTTTCCCATATGTGTCCATATCTTGCAATTAATGATACATATACATATCCTAAATAACAAAATTCGATTAAAAAATTGAACAGATTTCATTTCATAATCAGACAATTTTTCCGAGTGGTAGTCTCTTGATTAAAATGGAAATGATAGGTAATACAAAGTATAATACAGATCTTAATTTCTATGTTTATATGGAATAACACAAATATTCATTTATTCGAGTACTATTGGAGCCTCTTAGGTGTGCAAAAGTCAATTCAAATAACATCTGTGCCAGCACCTGAAAATCTGACTATGTTTCTTACTGAGAGACTTGATTTGAAGCTGTCGGATAGGAAATGCTGCTCATAGGTAACACACTAAAGTGTGAATGTTTAATAGGTTTGTAATTCTTTCAACAAATCTCTATGTTACTCAGATATGACTCCTGTTAAAAAAAGGAGACATACAAAAGCAAAAGGATAGAACAGTCATTTTCTTCTCTTTTCCTGCATAGATCAAAATTCACTAAGGTTTGTGTCATTCAGATATTGAAAAATATATACATGCAACCTTCCTACAGAGAGTTTAAGTGATTACAGTCTCTAGCAAAACTGTGATACCACTTAACAACAACAAAAAAAACTATAAAAAAAAAACAACAACATCTGAAACAGACATAACATATATAAAAGACTGGAATGAAGGTAAAGTGATGTATGGGATGTATAGCTTTGTAGTTGCTAGGACTCATACAACTGTAGATCCAGCTTGACCACAACTTCTCCAGTTTCCACCTCATGAAGTATTAGCCTCTTTGTGATTGGTCCCCGCCTTTCCCCATTCTCATCCAGCACATCTTTGATTCTGACCTCTGTGCGACCCAGGAAATCTGAAAAGATAGACATAGTAAGAAATATATTCTGCTACAGAAATGAAGTACTTGAATCCCTAGGATTCAGGAACCTACTACGTCAAAAGTTTTGCTCATCATGCTTTGAATTTGATGTGTTAAAAATGAATTCTGTAACGTTACAATTTTACAAATCTGTCAAAATCTGTTTTCTATCTGAAAATTCATACAGTGCCATAAGATGTGGTAGTGAGATTTTGTCACCTTAAATATAAACTATCATTTCTCTGACGTGAACATTACTGCCACTGAAAAGCCCCTGCATCTCCAGTAGCTTCTATTGACCTATTTACGGTTGAAAGTTCTTTGAGGTTTTATTCAATGGGTCAATTAACAATGGGTCACTGATGTGGTTAAAAACAGACATGACAATTTTTGTTTGTTTGTTTTTTAATGAGGAGTAATGTTGCAACAAAGAGAATTAAACCAAGAAGTATGAATGAAATCAAAACTAAGTTGCATAAAAAAAAAATCTGATAAAGAGAAATCAAGCTTGAATAGATACTGTAAAAACCTGCAGGTTCTTAAAAAAAAAATTTGTAAAAATTCAAGTACTCAATGGCTTTTCTTTAACTTTTTCTTCATTTTCACTTTAAGAATTATAGACGTCGTGAATAGAAGAAGAATTCATTTAAATAATAAAAGTCACAATCACCACAATATTGCTTTTGCTTTCAGTTCCAATGTTAATTTTGCTCAAACAGTACAGATCTTCTTGACTATCTTACCGTTTGGTGAGTACAAATCTCGGTCATAGACAGTGAAGCACAAAGTGTCCCTGTCCACATCTCGTATGGAGAACTGCATGGAGGTGTTCCAGCGAGGGTTGAGAGTGCCTGGAATGACCTTTGTACGATGTTCCTGAGAGCCCATGCTAACTTCACAATAGGGATCACTTTTTCCTGTAGAACAAGATGGAAATTCAGACAATCTAGAAAATTAAAAATGGAACTTCCAGTAGTAATTAAGAAACAAAGTCATCCTCAGGCTGAGTTGTTTTGTTTTTCTTTATACTTATAATACATCTAATTGACTTTTTTTCTGATTAAAAATTTGTTCAAAATCATTTTTATCTCCATTTTAAATCCCGTGTACATGTATGTCTTCAGAGATTGACCATGACAGTCTTTCTTTTCATTTCTCAGGTTGCTCAAGAATGGCATTTCAAGGGACTCTTTATAATGATCGCCATGTTCTTAGATTTCACTCTCTGGTTACAGTTTGTTTCTAATAATTTACATGGCTTAAAAAAAAAAAAAAAAAAAATTCAAATGATGTAGTGAATTTAAAAATCTATAAAAATTTGTTTTATTATTTACTTTAATGGACTCACGAAAAGATGAATAAATATTTTAACGATGGCAGAGGATTTCAAACGGGATAGTGGGGAAAAAAAAAGAGAAAAGATCACACAAGCCCGAAGCACCGCCAGCTCCCACACACAGCAAAGAAACTGATGTTGAACTTCTACCAAGTAACAGATCAAGTTTTCATTAATTTTCTACTGACAAATCTCTCTGTGGTGTAATCACGTCACTGAAACATGACCAATAGTTGTGATCTCTACATGTACAACATCAACTAGGGGTGCAAGAGTGCAAAAAGGGCTTGAGTTGCCCATGCAGAATACTGTTCATTGCTCACTATTGCATTAATTTTTCTTACTAGATCTTACATGGCCGTCTTTAAATGGTTAAACACATTTCCTATAGTATTATCACAAATGATGTAAGATCAAGTTTGAACATATATACACTATTTTATTTATATCAACCATTCAGAGTCTACTGCCATAACATATTTCAAACTTGAGTTCATTAAGAAAATAGAAATATCTTTACAAAAATTACCACATGATAATAAACACCTGTACTGTTCATTTTGTAAAACCCAGTACAGTTTTGGAGCTTCTTCTTGAAATCACGAACTTCTATCTCTCATGTTGTAATTTTCATTTAGGCTATATAATTATAGTGAGATAATTGTAAACATCAAACAGTATCAACACCTGAATTACTGGTGAAAAATAATTAGTTTAGCAGTATTTTCTGAATTAAATTCAAGCTTGTGTCAGAAGTCAATGACTTTCATTATGGTCGCAATAGCTATAGATATGCCATTATCAATTATTTTTCCCTTGAGGAATAGAGAACCTGAGAGTATAATGAATTTCTTTTTGTGCATGCTTCATCCTATCTCAGTGTACATACTCTTTGCAACAGCAGAATGAATCATTCTTTCAGCATATCTCATCAGGGATAAAACATTACCATTGCAAACAGATATATAAGAATAATTCAAAGCACAAGAAATATACTCAATAAAACCTCTTTATCCAGTTATATGAATTAGTCTAAATGAAATCTCTCTCTGTCTAGTTCCAGTGCTGGTAACAACATTGCACGATGTGACACACAAAACTTACCGCTGGCATCTGAGGCTTTCAGGTGACAAGCCTCCTGAATCACAACAAGTATGCGACCAACATTAGGACGTTTCACTACCAGAAGAAACCAAAACAAACAAACAACATAGAACTCATGCAGGAATAAGCCAAGGGCAAGTGCTCATCAAAATTAAAAAAAAAAAGAAAAGCAAAACCAAAACAAAAAAACAAAACATTTTTAACAAATATCAGGCACATAAAAAAAACAACAAAATAAAACAAAGGATTGGAATGTTCAAAAGAAAAAATAAAAATGGATGGCTATACAGCAGAGGACAGACTGGGTTTTTACTGAATGAATTAAATTCAAACTTTTATGTTTACATTATGATATTTACTGAGATAAATCAAATCTGAAAGAGCTTTCACATTGACATATGATATGTTACAAATGAAACAGTCTGAAGGAAATCCTAACTGATATGTTTGATCATGTAACTCAGTTTACCAACTGAGCAGCACATCTGACTGCAAGACAATTTCTCTCAGTACTTTTCTTCTTATCATTCAAATTACATGTGGGTTTATGTAGGCGTCTACTGAGATTATGCACTATTTACATGTCAACACAAGCACAGCAGTAAACATTAAATCGACTCATCATGCCTGGAGGTTGACAACCTTCAAACACCTAAAGACAACCCTCAAACACGCAACAGTCATATATTTATTTAGTCTCTTCAAATTTAGCTGAATGTTCAAATGAAAATACTAGAAATGACTAAGGTTGTATTAGACACTCTATAAGTGAGGCCTCACACTACTAGGATTGAATTCATATTTGGAATGTACACAATTCATGAACAGAAAACAAGATATGTAAACTACATGTATTCTATCAAGTGAATTTTACATTCCTGAGTGAGCGAGAAAAACTGCAATCTTTTCTTTCTAATGCATGTGGTCACTGATTGTGAATGGAATTAAGAAGCACACAAAAAATGCTCATAGTTAAAAGAAATCATGTCAATTTTCACATTTTGGAACAACATTATCATAAAATGCCAATCAAGTTAGTGACATGGACAAGCATTTATATCCTTCTCCAAAACTGAGTACTATCAAACAAAACTTTCCTTCTACATATAAATAGTCTGTAGACAATGTCACTGTCAGGAAAAAACACTGAGTATTATAAGTCCAAAAGAATGAAGTCAACAGTTTTTTAACTGAAACAAGTCATTAACTTAAAAGTCACTATCACTCTGTGGTTCTATGACTGACAACATTTCCATGCAGGTATCTATCAATCTGGAGTTTGGTTCGTTTAGGTGATTATGACAACAAATTAGGCATACATTAATATCTGTCAGTGCCCAGTTTTCTGTTAATGTCGTCAAATTATTTCTGTAGTGGTATCTTTTAAAGAATTTCTTTTTTTAATGATTGAGAAACAAATTAGGCACCCATCAGTTTCTATTATTCCATGATTCTTTGTCAGTGCAAACTACTCATTTTTGCATTGGTATGTACCACTTTGTCGTTTTAAAAACATATTGGTGATGTCTATCTTATATTGTGCCAACAAGTTATTTTTGTACTATTATGTACCACTGAAAATTTTTTTGCGAATGTGAAACAAATTTAGGCACACATTGGTAGTGATATTATAGTTCATTTTATGACCATGAGAAAAACAAAAAAACAATTGGGCACATACTGGTATCCATCATTTGCAAATTCTCCATCAATGGCAACAAGCTATCTTTGTATTGTCATCTTTAATTCTGTCACGTACTGAGCAGAGTCAAAAGTAAAAATCTTCTAACTGCTGTGGAGGTTAATCATGTAAACTATCACAACGATGTTCTGCTGAAAAGGACAGTACCTCCCTTGAGAGCACATTTTTGAGTGTTCCATTTCCATATGCAAATTGCATGTCTTTCATCACTGCATTGTTAATACATTGGCTTTCTACTTATTATTTGTGGAATGAGATGGAAGGAGTCAACTGTGGGATTTCAATATTATTCCAGTTATATTTAGCCAATTTTTCTTTCTTTCACACTGATTCAATTTGTATATATTCATACAATGATCTGGAAAAATGGGAAAACTAGTTTTTTGTACCAACAGCTGAGAGCAATAATGTCTATCCTTAGTAAAATGGACTGGAAACAGTCATTTGTGGAATTTCAATATTTTCCTGTTGTGATTTGTTTTTTTTTGTTTTTTTCATTGATGATATTACTATATATTTATTATATCTAAAGATACCGAACTAAAGAATGGGAGAAATGTGAACTATTTTTTTTTACCAACAGGGCCCATAAGCTACACATTCTGCAAACACATACAATGACAATCCAAATATTAATCCCAGAAGTGCTGTTGCAAAGGAGGATTATCCTAAATCACATTTCAGCTTAGAATGAATGATTTCAAAACTACACAATTTTCATTCTATTTATTTTCATTCCAGCGGTATCAACAGAGGCCTACAGGGTTAATACAACAGTAAAACACGTAAAAACATCAGCTGGGCATTCCATCAACACAAGGAATAGCAACAACTATTAAATCAGTGAAAAACCATGCATATTTCAGCAACCAAATACCACAGCAAGTGCAGGTGAACATGTACAATTGCAAGCTTGACTGAGCTGAAAAGGTGAGGACACAACTGACAAAAGACAGCACACAGATTGCCCACAGAGCGTGCAGTACAGTGAGAGCTTGACAGACATACCAGCATCAAGGGCGGGTCGGAGCCCCACCCCTTCTTCCACCACCACCAGTACTCGACCCACCGGCTTTGCCCGCAATACTTCCAACAGTGCAAGTAAGGAGAAAAGACAATTCACATGTTCATACACTTTCATACATTGTTGAAGGATAAAAATATATTTACTGATTTGTTCGTAAAGTACTTATAGGAATAAACTTGCTAAACAAATGACAATAATATTTTTCGCCTTTGTTAGTTGATGGGCTACCTAGCCTGCTCCATGGCAGATAGGGTCAAATACTGCCTTGTCAGGAGATGGGTAATGATGATCAAAACATTATATAGCAATGGCAAACAGTTTTGCTAGCAACAGTTTATACATGCAAGCATTTTCAGAATAGACAACTATTACCCCTTTCCCTTCTTATTTAATGACCGATTTTTCCATTGTTGTCAATAGTGTTGAACAAAGGAACGCTTTGTAGAAAACAAAAAATTATTCTGTTGGGAAACCGGTCATAATGAAATGAATATCACTGAGCTGTGACTGAATAGATCTGTGTACTCAACATGAAAGGAATGAATGTGCAGACAGACAGAATTTCTGACTAAAGCAAACAGAATTTCTAAGACACAGTGCATACAGAGTACAGCCAGCCTCTGGGTGAAAATCAGCAGTTACATGTCTAGCTGTGGTTACTTCTAATGCCTTTCATAGAAGGAAAGCATACCAGATATTCTATTCTTAGATATTTTTTTTTAGTCCTATTCAAAACAAAAGCAAGCTATATATGTCTATGAAATATTAAAAAATCAAGTCTTGCTACAGAGAAGAAATGATTCACTGCATTGATTTCTTGGTGTAATTGTACTGACTGAACACTGTAAGCTACATTGTAATGATTTGAAGTCTTTGCCTTCCACTCACAGATGGCTGATGGAATTATTTATCTTGTACCTTTGTTTTTCTAAATAGTTGTCATGACTAATGTCAGTGTAGTAAAATTAAATCAAAACAATATGGATGACTGCTTTTCCACAAAATAGATAATGGCCAAGAGTTAAAGTTAGTAATGAGCATTCACCTATTTAGTCTCTGAAAAAGCACAATTATCATATAAAATGCTTGATGGCAAAATACAAATTTGTTAACAGAGTGACTGAAACTCTGTTGCATGACAATGATCAGATCTTTCTTGACACATGAATGGTCCACCAGAGTGGTACTGAAAATTTTATTCAACTGAGTTCATTTTTCAAAGCTGCTTCATATACCTTGACTCTCACACTCTGCACATATTTTTATCCCAGAGATGTGATGTTAAATAAATATGTCTTGATTTCCTGCCTAGACTAGCATCAGAAGTGATCAGAATTAAGACGTACACATTTCATTGTTTTGTTTCTCCTGACTTTTACTAAGTCAAAATTTCAAAGGATTCAATTCAATCATCCCACTCTCAAATCTGTATTCCTCTGAAGAGCAACTGAGGTGATGGATATAGTAGTGCACCATTGAACAACAACAATAACAGCGACAATAAAACAGAACATTAATCTTCTCCATCACTTGGCCATTCTAACAGTAGCACTCATCCACTGTTCCAGCACAGATGTCGAGAGAAAAATGACATGTCAGCCATCAGAAATTGTGAGCATGAATGAAAAACAATTTTTTTCACCATGAAGGAGACTGTCATCAAGGATATTCACCATATTTGTTACAAATCTGGTTTCATAAAACTTTACATTATCACAGGGTTCTATGAATGATGTCAGGCTGAAAAGGAAAGGAAGGGCAAGATTTAAAGAGATGAAGGTAGTTCTTTTCTTTTTTAGCTTTTATTCCATCTACACTCCATGCATGTCCAAAAGCAGATGAATCAAAGCTTGTGAATGCTGAAAAAACTGAATTAAACAGGATGTTTAGTCTAGATCTATATGCTCTAGAACAGCCAAGATAACCACGTCGGGAGGTGGAAAGGCTTAAAAAGAATGTAATGTATTCTGAGTGTCATTATACATACGATAAAAAACTATGTACAAACCTAGACTCAAATGGCTCTAATAAACCCAATACCCTTTTGAACTGGTATAGTCATTTCTACACTATATATATTACATTCAATCAGTTCTTAGGATATCTACGTAGCACAAAACAAATTATCCAGTTCTATGGCATGTTAACTTCTTAAGGTATCTAGTTTATATAAGGCGGGTATTTTGGTCTAACCACCATAACGCAAGTGTATGCTGCTCATAGGGAAACTCATTCTATATATCTCACAATGGTAGGCAAGGAGACAGTCAAAATAACATATGGCCTCAAATATAGATCTAGCAGTCAAATGAGCGACAGGCACTACCACTGTTTATGGCATATATATGTTCACCATATGCAAATACTTTTCTCATCTGGCAAGAAATAAAATAATTTTTCGGCAAATTAAAAAACATGAGATCTGGCCCGAGCAGGACTAGGTACATACAACAAAGATAGAGCAGGATCCAGTAACAGTGCCAATAAATGACAGGTAAAATCATCCTGCCACAAGAGTATCAAACATATTGCAAATAGGAGGTCATATAGAGAAAGACCAGCCATACTACTGTGTGCATACCCTTACTGATACCCTGGATTTTCATTAACAGAGCATATGGGTGCCACTAGGTGAAATGAGTCAGATGTAAGAGAAGCCTTGTTCAAAACTTTGATTTCAATAACCCTGGGATCACAGGAATTTACATTGAAAGTGGTACAGAAGAGTTGTGATTAAATTACTTTTTTCCCCATTACCTGACTTCTTACTACACTGATACACCAAGTCTATTTATGAAAAAAATGTGACATCAATTCGTTTCATCCAGTCATATTACACATAATCACATTTGGACTTTGTGATCAGATCATCAGCGACTGATATTGCAAGCTAGTACGAACAATACCTGAGTGGGCTCTCTCTAGCTTTCTCTTTGCTTTGTCCTTGTACTGTCTGGATGCTGCCTCAATCTCCCTCACCCAGGTGTCTCTGTCAGATGAGGAAAAAACTTCATTATTGTCTACAGGGAAAAATTAGAAAACATCAATAACCACAGGAGCCAGACTAGATGTCCTGGTGACTCTCTATAAATCATGTATTGCCAACTTCAGATTATACTTTCTTGTGCTGAATACATCTTCAGATTTAGGCACAATGCATTTCTAAGAATCTCAAGTTTGACAAAAACACAAAAGAGACTTGGGCTAATAAAGTGGCAATTTTTTTATGGTATGGTTATTTTTCTTTCAGATCCATTGAACTACAAACATTTTCACCATCCTTCACAAGAAGAGTACAAAACAAAAAAGCCACTTCCCGTATGTCAAATATGTGCCATTATTGTCAGTCATAAAAATTAATTTTGTTTAAAAAATAAAAATGAATGTCTTGTATAGACAAATTAGTGTTGCTGCAGTTTTACACACCAAAAGAGCTTCAGTCACCATGTTCTTACCTTTCTACAGCTGAGATAGCCTTCAGGTTGAGAATTCTGTCGCTGGTTACTGAGAAATGACTTGGCTCTGCTTCATCAGGTGATTTCTTGACTGTCACTTCATTCAGAAAGATGGGCTGGTGAAAAATATTGAAGACATGAATAACAAGAAAGATATAAGGTTAATAAGATCTTTACTAAAAGTCCTCTTGGTATCATGTGAAAATAACAAAATAAAAAGAATTATCTTTCCTTTGCCACATGATAGAACGCCTTATGTTACATACCTGGCATTCACTGGTCTTTTCTCTTTCTACACTTTTTGATCACACATATTATACATATCTACTGATATACTTTCTGATTTGTAAATTAGTTCTATTGTGCTAGGCACAATATAGATGTGATCATGCTGATGGGCCATTAAAACCCAAAACAAGCAAACAAACAAACAAATCCACCAAAGGATGAAAACAGTAATGAATTATGAGTTGGGTTGACCTGTCTACTTTCTCATAAGATAATTTTTCTGATTTACTCCTTTTGAATTTATTAAGAAAAATCTAAAACAATGGTATTGATTTTTGACAGAACAAATTTTTATCTTTGCTAAACAGATTTTGTGATACAGTATGCCCTCGTTTATCATGTTCACTTTTCGCAGCTCCACTATATCCGTTTTTTTTGTTTTTTTTTACACGTATATATATTTCTAGATAGCAGGGTGCACTGTTATAAATAAAATGGTGAGTACCCCATATAAAATTAAAATTATATTTACATATGATTAAGATTTATAATTTTTTCACTGTAACAAATATACGGTAAGTTAGTGTGTAACACTAGAGAGGCTGATAACAGTATGGGGGAGGTTTATAAAAGTTTAAAATGTATGTAAATACCAAAATAAATATAGCATCCCTATGTTGCGGATTTTCACTTATCGCGAGCAGTCCTGGAATCTAAACACCTGTGATAAATGAGGGAATACTGTGCATCAATAACTCAGTGACTGGTTTAAAAACTTGAAGGTGACTGTTTTGAAAGATTTTTCCAGTAATAAAACATTAACTTTTTCCACCACCTGTACTGAAGAGCCATTTTTACAGTAATATGTGAACCTTTTCTTCTGTCTATGATAGGTACTGAGTAGGGCATTTGATGTCATCTGGACAAGTTTAAAGTGTACTATAAACAATGATTTAATTCACTGTACTTTTCGAAGAAGTGAACATTATTTGTTCAAACTGTTTCCTCACTAGTGTTTTATTTAGGAAAATTCCCCAGACACTCCTCCAGAGCGACCACTCTAAATGTCATACATGTCTGGAAAAGATCTGTCATATGACACCTACCGTCCGGTACATCTTGAACTGTGTGTTTGTACCAAACAGATGCACTGTACTAAAGTTGGAGCCGAGAGGCCGTGATGTTTGAGCTAACAGGAAAAAGTCGTTGAATAGAAAACCCACCAATTCCTTATTGCTTTTGACCTGAAAACACACAACAGAACATAAATGTACAATTGATAAGAGTAGATCTCTGAACAGAGTGGCCTTGTAATTGTGATGACTGACTTTGAAAAACCACAGTAAAGCATTATGAGGCTTCAATCTGAGGTATATATTCAATATAGCTAAACTTTCTTCATATTATTACAATAAATAAGAATATAAAGGAAAACACAAAATTGATATCCTGGCATGGGGGACGTAGTGGCTCTGTGGTTAGGCGTCTGCTCATGGAGAAAACGGGCCGGGATCGACTCGCGGGTCCTGCATCGGGGGATGGAAGGACACGAAGATCG
>JBCEWB010174099.1:0-10144 GCA_039654565.1 Peronia peronii
CCCCCCCCCCCCCCCCCCCCCCCCCCCCCCCCCCCCCCCCCCCCCCCCCCCCCCCCCCTCCTTATCTATTGAAAGTGCAATATCTCTAGCTAGAATGAAGCTGGCTCAGAACTTTTTTTCACCATCTGAAAGGGTATGAAATAAGCTTTCACATGATGCCAAAGCCCCCATATGGTGAAAAATCGACATAACGTTTCATTTTGACTGGGTGCGAGACATTAAAATTGTCGTCATTTTATTGGTTCCGATCAGTTGCTAGATACCCACGGACGGAACCAGTGACTTGCCATGCCGTAAACCGCGTAACCGCTTACCGGCAAAGAAACCGCGGGCGTAACGCTGACCGCAACGGGGACGGGTTAGCCAGGGCGGCCAGTAACGCTGTCCGAGTGTCCGGGGGCTTGGTGGGAATAGACATTCTGTGCTATGCAAAAGTGGGTAGGAAAAACGTGTTAGAAAACCCGGACCGACCACTAACAATCATCAGTTTATCAACTGCCAACCTTGTCAAGGACAGTAACAACAACAACAACAACAACAACAACAACAACAACAACAACAACAACTTTAAGCTCCGTTTTTTTAGCTTCTTACTGTCAGTGCAGCTGCTGCCAGTTCTCTCATCATTTGGTTTTATTTTGCTTTGTTATGGTTATGTTTAAATTGTTGTATCGTCTTTTTTGTGAATAATAATAATAATAATAATAATGGAGTGACTTCTGTTCAGCCGGAGATCACATGTCTGCCAGAGCATGTAATTGGTTAAATGAAAGCTTATGAATATTTCGGCATTTGGTCTCATGATCGCTAGAAACATGCATTAAGGACAGATCTGAAAAGTAATCAGTCACACAACATATTCGTATTTCCCACTTGTCTTTGTCGATGTTTATTTATTTAGGCATGATGGCTTTGCCTGGGCGCGCTCTCTTGAACAATAATAACGCAGTATTTAAATGTCTACACTGTATATGCTTGCGATGAACATAGGCATGCGGTGACATTTGGCACTTCCCTTTTGAATCAAAGTGGATTTCATCTTTGGCTTCTCCATACCCGACTTGCTTCATCATTCCAGATGAAAGCCAAGGCACTGATAACTAGTTGAAATAGTCATACACAAAGACAGAACGCTTGAATAAAATTTTACTTTTTTTTTTGCATTTGGCGTAATCTGAATGATACACCATGTCACCATCCGGCCCCAGCCCCCCCGGGCTGTGTTTATTTCTGTACTTTTGCGATTAATTTGTTGTGATTTGCTATACAACGCATTTCGTAATTTGAGCAGAAAATAACTCGCAATAAAACGTTGCAAATTCATAGTAATATCCCATTAGAATTCATCTTCTTCCACCAAGCCTTTGTGCGCAACGCAACGACCTACTGAATTTGCTGTATGGGTAGCAGCAGCTTCTGCAGTAGCCAATCTTGGAGTCATTTGGGGGCGCGGATGAGGTTGGTGACTGAGAAACAGTTTTCAAAGGAGAGAAATTTCCAAATTAAGCTATCCTTTCTTTCTAGATCACAGAAGGGACACCATCAACAGTCACCATTCAACACGGAAAAAGCCACAACGTTAGTACGGGGGGGGGGGGGGGGGGGGGGGGAACCCCCCCCCCCCCCCCCCCCCACAAACCATCTAAATAACAGTCTGCCGTGGCTGTGCGGCTGTGAAGACGCTAGCCTGCTTTCTATAGCAGACCTATTGGTCTATTTGGCTGTCTGTCTGTCCGTCGGTCGGCGTTTGTCCGTTTGCCCATAAGGATTGCCATTTAATGACATACGTCAACTCTGGGTCCGTCTGGATCCACGTCTAATCCGCGCTTCATTTTGGAAGACGTTATGAAACTGAAGTTTGTTTCTCTTTTCGGGTTCTCTGCACGGCTCTCCATAGATATTGTATTGTGATAGACATGAAAGAGATAGTTGCAAAACCAGGGTTGAGGTCTGGACTGCATAACAACGCAATAATCAGTAGATGTAAATGTATACCCTCATGTATACCCATGTCATTTTTCCTTGATCACAAAGGTAGAACAGGCTGTATGATGATGATGATGATTGCCCTGAAGAAGAGTCAAGTTGACTCGAAAATTTGGCAAAGTGACATCAACATGAGAAACAAGTTCTTTATATTTATGTGCCCTTTTAAAATTGATTAAATTAGTTGCCCGTTAGACAGTCTTGTTATGTTTTATGAAATGATGATGATTGGTATTATAGTTATTTAATAACAATGTCTTCAAATATAAGACAACTGTCTACCGGCAACTGATCAAATACATCGAAATAAGCAACATGTAGAACTCGGATATGGTGAAACTTGAATAAGCTGATATCACTGGCCAATTTTTCGAACCTTATTGGCTCCTCTTCAGGCAATGAAGAGAAAATGTTCAAAATATAAAATGTGAAAAGGGTATTGCTCTACATGAAAGAAAACGTGAATTAAATGTTGTATAGGAGAGGCTTTTCACTTACTATAATAATAATTATTATTGTTTCTCTGTGAGAAACTGATAGCGTATCTTGCATGCATTTTCACAGGGAATTTTCTTTGTGGTAATTTAATTAGCTTTTTTTGTATGAAAAAAGGGGGCTAATTATCAGTGTTATCAGTTGAGAGGAAAACGTTGAATTGCGCGCAAAGTAAAGAACTTACGGTTAAATTCTTTATTTCTCTTTTTGTCAGTTCTCATTTTTTTTTCTGGAATAAAAGAAAATTATTTGCAGCTTTTCACATCTTTAATTTTTGAAGTTTTTATTTTATTTTATTTATTTTTTGTAAAAATATTTATGTTTATTTCACAAATAAGATATAATACGTCAAGGAACATTGCTAGCAATTCCTGAAATTTTCGATGGTCAGCCTGCCATTCAAGGAAACATTTTGCGTGTGTTTATTGATAGGCAAAGTAGTATAAAAGCCTTTTTTCTCTGTATGTCTGTGCTTTCATTTTGCAGCTATATTCAATAGACCTTTCACGTATTCATAATGGAAAGTCATCACTGCCAGATTTCAGTCATGTTTTTTTTTGTTGTTTTTTTTGTTTAATGAATTGCAAAAGCATCCACTGGTGTCTTCCCCTTCTCCCTGTGTGCTGTTTACATTGCGCAACTCAGTCCAGTGGAGTCCTCGTGTTTTTCTCGGCAAAAGTTATCATGTGCAATGTTTCAGTAGGAAATTGTATTATGTCTTGAATAATATGTCTTTCGCTGGAATTCAAAGGACTTGCAACAGAAGAAATAGGAAAGGGAAGCCGCGGATGCGGAGACAAAAAAAAAAAGGCAAGCTGTCCTAGAGCAATCTTGGATGTCACGGTAGGACGTCCAGCTCCTATATCACTGTCCATCCTGGACAGCAAGCAACACACCACGGATAGCATGCGAGCTGTCTTCGTGTCTGGTCATTTACATAGAGTATTCAGCGGTGGTCGTAACCGCACTGGTATGTGTGTGTGGTAGGACGGTGGAGGAGGTCGTGTTGCATTAGGTCATCCTCCCACTGTGACAAAATAAGGTCATTCCCTGACCCATAGCCACATTGTGGTCATATCGCCTAATGGCCCGTTTTTACTGAAATTAACCTCGGGCATCTGATGCGCTTAATCCCCTGAGCCCTGTGCACTGGTACAAAAATGGCAGATAAAATTCATGCAGCACCCAACAATTGTTACAAAGGTGAAGAAAACCATATCGCATTACTATATGTTCATTATCGACCAGTCACAACTGTCCATTATATTTACTTCAGAAGAAATGTTTCAAATATGGGCTTAAATCGTTCAAGAGCTCCATGAGGAGGGTCACGATAGGCTGAAGGACTCAAAAGCTTAAGAAAAAGGGGAAAGGAAGATGAAAATAAATATAAACAATATGGTGAAGGATGTCTCATAACTTACAGCAAAAGAGCATGAAACTATGGTGGCCTCGTGGTATACAATTACAAGACTATCTTTGGGTTTATCACAAAGTTTTCATCTAGTTGTCAGAGGATTGAACATTAATAGCTCGTAACTTTTTTTTTTCTGGATTTCTTTTTTTCTTTTTCTTTTTTTTTTTCTACTCGTTGTCTCACTGTCGTGAGGTAAAAACTACTAAGCCTTTACTTGTTTGTTTCTTTTTCCCGAAAAATGTTAAATGTAGTGCTATTTACCAGGCATAAGGTCAAGAATAAACAGGCATCACGAAGAAGATGGAGAAAAAAAAATCATTTTTGCTCCTTTTACTACAGAAGCTCATCGGAAAATTACTGTACAACTTTATCACGTAATGATTTTTGTTCTCTTTATCAGTCATCATCCTATTTTTCCCCCACATTTTTATTTGTTTTGTTTTGATCATGTGAAAAAAAAAAAAAAGGCAGAAGAAATGAATGGAAAAAAAATATCGTTTATACCTTATGTGGTTGAAAAAAAAACAAAACAAGAAAAAGTAATTTAAGTTCTTGCATCCAAAAATAAAACAAGAAAGTCAACGTTTGATTATGAATGAAAGCAGAATAAATCGTTTTTTTTTGGGGGGGGGGGCATAAATCCTGGGAGTACCACAGTACCAGTTTTACATGTAGATCTAGTTCCGAGCGTGCCTTCATGCTCCAGGACTCTGGTTACAGCGGTAATACCACAACAGTTTACTGAGCGAACCAGCGAGGGCTTTCTAGAGCCGAGCCGATCTGGAAACCATCAAAATAGCAGTATTGCGCAACGGGCGAGCAGGCCCGAGTCGGGCACCGGCCGCTTAGTCCGGCCAAAGCCGATTGCCCCCACAATGTTATGGTCGACATGCCTGCCTGCTCGCGTCCTTTGCCACTTTAGACCCAGCAGTTCGCCGAGCTTCACTTTATCCCAGAGATTGCGGTCAGAAATCACCGGGGTCTGCACAAGTTGGTCGGGTCTTTGACCAGATACACAGCTGTGACCTAATAAAACGCTCAATCTGGGTATTTCCTTACTATAGACCAATAATAAATATTACAAGCGATGATGGTCAGTGGAAATCATGGATAAATACAGGAATGGTAAACTTGTTGATTGTTGTTGTAGGAAAAGAATTTTTTTTTTTTACCATTACCTTTTTTTTTTGTGCTGATTCTCATCTTTTTTTTTTTTTTTCTTTCTGCATAAATATTTCAGTTTAGTAATACTGGCTTGGCGCGGTGTCGATGAGTAGTCGTGCTTATGCACCCTTAATCAGAAATCCCAAACCCAAATCCCATTGCTAGAATCCCATTGTGTAGAAACAAAGTTTTAAACATTTTGCTATTTCTTCGTAAAAACACACACATAAACATTGCTTTTTGTATAAGGTAACCTTCTCATGACAGCATTTCGTTCTGTATTTAGTCGGAAGTTCGTAAAAATACCGTACAGCGAAAGCCACAATGGCGCGAGACCCACTTTCTCGATTTATGTCATCAGCGAATGGGAGAAAGGTCGTACATTTCAGAAGGTGTTCATGATCTTTCGTGCTTTGGTTTTATCACATGATGTAGCTTATTTATTGTCCTTGGTTAACACTCTCAGTCTTTCATGGACAATATGCTTTTTTCAGCAACGTAGATCGGTTTCATTCATAACCGCACATGGCCGTACATCTCGAGCCATCGTTAATAATAATACGAAATGAGTCTGTATGTAGGCATTTGTTACAGTAATGATCTTGCTGATCATTTCTACCTGTACTCTGAATCATTGATTACCCTTCAGTTATATACACTTATTTGCAATGTGAATTTGGTCCATGTATTGGTATTAACGTTATGATATACATATAGCTTTTACAGCAGCAATTTCCTTACTATTGCTCTATGTACTGCAAGAATGTGATTATCTCGTTTAACCTCCATGCTTTGTAATGAAAAAACTACCTGGGGTGGCCAAGTTCTGGTCATATGGAGATACCGATTATTATATTTATCACTACAAATTCAGCCAATGTCAGTGCAGCATTTACTCATGGCAAATTATCATGGCCGATTCCCCCCCTTCCCCCCCCCCCCCATCTCGCCCTCTCCCCCTTTTTTTCCCTTTCAATAACGGCCACACCCAGCCTTTGCGGACAAAACACAGTTAACACGTTGTGGCATGAGATTGTTTTAGATCCAGAATTGAATCCTGTCAAAAGTTAGTGAATCAGGGGAAGCCAACGGAGAGCGATATCTGGAGGCAGACCTAGGAATTACAATGTACTCAGAGACGCGAGGTCGAGACCAAGAAAACAGACGGAACTGACTTGGCATGAAATCGGAACGAAAGCACAGGACAGGAGGGCTTGGAGATCAGTTGTTCCGGACCAAGGGGTTGAAAGGTTAAGTGAAAGAATGAACAGTTCATTGCTTTCTTTTCTTACGTATCTACAAATGAAATATCGACAGCGAAAATTCATGACTTAAAATTGAGAGGCAGTTTTAACATTGTTGAGTCCAGTGAATAAAGCTAGTAGTGGTAGGCTTGTTTTTAGTCTGCCAGGGCTCAGGTAGTAGCTGTCAACAGTTGGTGCGTTTAGTAGGACCCTCTAATAACCTGGGAAATTCCATCGACCCATGACCTTGGCCTTGCCCCGGCGGCAAGTGTGCCTCACTTCTTGGCTTGACTCTGTTATGGTGTTTAGGAAATTAAAATTTATGACTTAAGTTTTTCGCTATGAGTGACACGAACGTAATAAATTAAAAACGTATTGAACCTCAAAAAAAAAAAAAAAAATAATAATAATAGTAGTGAGTAGTGTTAATGATTTAATGACGCAGGAAAACGCCTGACCTACTTCCGGCCAGAAATCTTGTGTTCTACTATCACCACTGTGAGTTGTCACGTGGTAGCGGTACTTGGCTTCTTTGTTATTAAAAAATGGAACAAACTGCGTTGTGAGGAAAGGAGGATCGTTTTGTTTGACCAGCTCAAATGCTTCCCTTTGTCAGACACGAGAGGTATTGAGTAACCAATGTTTAAAAAAAAAAAAAAAAAAGAAAAGAAGAAGAAAGACAAAAAATCACTTTACTGTATGTCATTCGAAAGATTTATAAGAAAATTAGGTAAGATTATTGCAATAAGAAAAAAAAAATCATTCTACCATGATTTCTTTTTTCGAGATATTTTCCATGATGTACGCGTCAAGCAAAAAGGCAAATTTTGGGTAACATTCCTTGTGCGTGGCCAGTTTGAATTAATTGGGCTAATCAGAACAAACGGTCTCGCATTCAATGAGGATCACAACTGGGTAGGTATTATTGTACCAACAATTTAAAAAAAAAACAAACTCACCTCACGTCACCTCACCTCACCTCACCTCACCTCACCTCACCTCACCTCACCTTACCTCACCTTACCTCACCTTACCTTACCTCACGTCACCTCACCTTACCTTACCTCACCTCACCTCACGTCACCTCACCTCACCTCACCGCACCTCACCTCACCTCACCTCACCTCACCTCACCTTACCTTACCTTACCTCACCCTGTCCTCTCTTGAAAGAGCCAAGTACCTCACTCACAGTTAATGGCTATCAAGAGACGATTTGACCGCCACTTGGCGAGCACTGACAGAGATCGGCACCAAAACTGATCTTTCCGGCTTTTCGTGAGAAAACGTTAGTATCAAGTCTTGACCGACCGTTGCCCTGAACTTCGGGCACTGAACTTACCTGCACATCATCACTGCAAGCTTCTTCTTCATTGTTTTTTTTAACCTCCCATGTATATGCTTTTCTTGTTTTCATGCACATCCATCGGCTAACTGCCTTAAATGCTTCGGCAGCTACGGCGTTGGAACTGTGCGTTAATTACTCATGCGCATTTTAGTAGTTTTCACCTTTTTTTGTTGTTGTTGCAGCAGCGTCTGGAAATTATCTCAGAGCGGCACCTTTCTCATTTCGTGATTAGTAACTTTGCTCTGTTGTGCACCTGCCGGAAGATGGGGCATAGACCTGAAGTAATCGCATAAAGAAAAACAAAACGAAACAAGAATATCAACAAACAAACAAACAAACAAAGAAAAGACATTTGTTTTTTTCTGCTATAAGAAAAAAAAATGGGTGTTGCTTTTCAGTCACGCTTTTCGACCAGTTATGAAATGAAGGACGTAGATAATATATTTCCTTTGACAGGGAGGAAGAAGTGGAAGAGGAGTCCGTTTGATATCGCTTTTAAATTACATGTATCAATAAATTATGGCAACAGATTCTACACCACAGTAGTATACGGCACAGTGAAAATTACACACGAGCAATAGTGTAATACTGAGGCGTATGGCAGACTTGTCAAACAGAATAGAACAAAACATGGTGCCTTTTGACCAATAGCATGGCTGTAGTGTAGAATGGAACTGGTGAATGAAAAAAATAAACAGCAGCACAAAATACATATGTGTAAGACAAGTGTATTGTAACATAAAAGCGAGCTGATGGTTGACCAAAGTGCTTACAGCATGAGTGGGAGATCGGTGTGGCTCAGTCCTATTACTTTCCTTTACCAGACAGAAGAGGGATTGAACAAGCGGTATAAAGAGGTGTAAGGGGGAGGGGGGAGGGGGGGGGGGAATCACTTTTACACCGTTTAATTGAAACATGCACCATGATAAATTTAAAAAAAAAAAAAAAAAGATGATGTAAAGAGAATGTTTTCTTGTTATGGTTATAATTTATCAAATTTTTTGGCGATCAGTCTTTCGAATTACAAGATGTAAAGAGATTTTTTTCCTCTTTACACTGCTTGCTTTAAACACCTCTTATGTCTGGTAAAGGAAAGTTATACGGCTGGTCAAAATGATCTCCCCTTGCACGAGTCCCTCTTTTGGGAGGGGCAGATAATCTGCGAAACGATCTCCCATTACGTGAATACCGAAATTTGTTGATGAGTTAGAATGGAGGTAGCCCAACTGTAGGGTAAAATACACTACAAAAACCTGGACTGATGATTGAATGGTGCTCTCTTAGAGGATATCCACACCGATATAAAATGGAGAAAACATAATTATATATCGATTGATGTATCGGGCAGAGCTGCAGTGACAACCTAAATGATCATACCGTACTGTCTGTCACAGGCTGGATATATTATTTTACAGAAATATCTTAACATTTAAGACGGACCGTCTAGTGGCAATTAGCCAAAATACTAAAAGCAAACAATAATCGATAGAACTATTATATATTTTTAAATAATGAATAAAGAAATTTCCTGGCTAAATTCTCGAATCTTGTTGATTCTTCTTTTGAGTCATTATATTTCATATAAATAATATAGACTCAGATTTAGGTATTTTTTAAATGCCTAACTTTACCTCTGTTTTTTTATCTCTTAGGCTAAATTGGTATTGGCATAGCCACCTTTCACCTACTCGCACATTGGCTGGCATCAGAAGGCAGACATTCACCCACATAACACAATGATTTCATAACAACAGCGACACAACCATAATATTCATAATCGGCCTGGGCCGCCTGACAGGTCGCGCCAAATCGGTGAGGAAGCCAATCCGGCCCACCGGGCTCTGCGTGAACAGTCTGGCAACTTTTGCTCGTCGTGCTTTTCCCGCGGCTTGGCCAGGGACGCGACGTCTGGTATACTGTGACCAAACTCTTTTTCACCACAGTTTAATTATTTTCTTATCAGTTCATTTCTAATTTTAACCTTTCACAATAGTAACTGACCACCTGTTGCGTCATTTTCTTCGCGAGAAACTGCACTTTGTTCATTATTTGTTGAAAGGAAGATCGCAATACCCACAGCGATTTTTTGGAAACAAGAGTTTTCAGGATAAATGTGTTTGGTCAGATTACGTTCGATCTAGTTTTCCCGCGGCTTGGCTTGGCCAGTTACGCGAGGTGTGTTACAATAGGGTTTGCTGAGCTGTGGATTGTAGGGCCAACGTTGTTTGGAATTGCTTGCCAAAAGTCAGCACTAGAACACCGAATGAGTGTGGAAAAATCGACCACTCTTGCTTTTGACACGGGGGCTGACTTTGTGTTGTTATATAAAAATAATAGAGAGTGTTTATATAGCGCTTATCCCCGTGCAGTGCAGGCTCTAAGCGCTTTACAATCCATTATTACCCCGACAGACGCAAAGAAGACACTCATAAGCGTTCTCAGCTTCCTGGGAAACATACAAGGCGGCTGCCTGTTAGGCGCTCAAATCCTT
>JBCEWB010174141.1:0-10143 GCA_039654565.1 Peronia peronii
AAGTTATAAAATAAGAGCTTTAATGCAGTTTTTTCAACAAGGCACGAAATGTAATGAATACCAATGCAGCTTTACTGAATACATGTAGTTGCAAAAAAGTATGCATTGATGCATAAAAAAAAAAAAGAAAAAAAACCTTTTCAAATACCAGTACTTTTTTGTGTGTTCGACGCCACAATTAAAAATGCATACACCATCTTATGATATAAAAATATATTCAAATCATTCATACATACAGAATTTAGTGCGCATTCTCATAATAAGAGAGTTATTACAGTTATCATGACTGACTTGTTCCCAATTCCATTTCTACCAACACGTTTTTCCATTCAAACAAATGATACAATACATGTATTTTTTTTTAAAAATGAGATCCACATCGATACTCGAATTTTTAATGCTGGACACGCACATGCAATGATAGATGTCCGCTTTATAATGATTGTGGTCTCCATACATTTATGATCTATGTGATCTGGCAATTGTTACAACTTTTAGCGGAACTTTAGGATTTTTTTTTTTTTTTCAACTTTCGAGTGCAACTTATGCTGATTTCCAGCACAACTTTTGAGCATTTTTTTCACAACTTTCTGGGGGGCCAGATGTGTTGAATAAAGATCCCGTCAAAGATAATAAAAAAAACTTCAACATGAACTAGTTCTTTAATAAAAGAGGCAATGTCCTCATCAGATGTCAAACATCTGAAAGATATACCTAACGGTGTCTCAAAATCAAAGCCAATTGCAACACCAAGAATCTGACAGAGATAGATATATAATGAGCAAAGGTATCTGTGACTGAAAGGACAATCTATTTTTCAAGACATAGACCATACTGTATGACTTTGTGACACCTTACTGTGCGACGTAGACCTTGCTTGCACAGTATAGTGATATCTTGCTGTACCCCATAGTGATATCTTGCTGTACCCCATAGTGATATCTTGCTGCACGACCAAGGGAGATCTTCCTGTATGACAAACTGATATATTGCTGTACGATACAGAAAGCACTTGATGCATGCCATGATGATACCTCGCCGTAAGACACAGTGAAACATTGCTAAGGACATACTGAGATATTGCTACGACATTCCGCAAAGACCTTGCTGCACACGACATCGAGACCTTTAAGTTCTGCGGACTCACGGATCGCCAAAGGATTCTGACCTTACACATTTATCTGCAACATGCTTGCTTAAGGGTCACGTCGTGACAGAATAAAAAGGATATATCCACACAACTGACACCAAGAATAGATAAAGAAAAAATCTATATTTACCCTACATCCTTTTCACCAAACTGCTCATCTACAAGTTCTCGCGAATCGGGGAGCTCGATATACACATATCCGTCTACAGTCGTCTCGTTTAGTTTAAGTATAGAATTATGTGGAAGAAAAATAGCTGACCTGGTTGAGAAGCACTTGAGATCAAAATATGATTGTAATTGTAACTTAAACACCTGACTGATTGATAACAGAAGACATATCTTATAGACCTATATGAAATTAACCGCAGTAAATTGTCCACATACAATGACAAAAGTGCGAGGATTTTCCTGAAGGAAGGTAATGGTTTTGCTGTTCATGCACCAAGTGTCACGCCAGCAGTTTCTGAGCACGGCGATCTGTCAACGGCACTGCTGTGTGCTTTGTTGCAAGCATAGTATCAACAGAGAGCTCTCAGAGTTCATGCCACGGTCCGTCCGTGTCTCTCTCATCACGTTACATAATCACCGTTTAAAAGTACAAAAAATGTCCGCTTGCCACGGCCGGTTGGCTTGTTGGGAATTTGATACCTCAGCCCCCTCTCCCTTCATCTCTTCTGTTTCACTAGACTCGATTCTTCCATCCCTCCCCTATCTTTTCGAGTGGGGAACAAGCTTTCCGTTCCCATCCGCCACCTCCGCTTCAACACAAAGTTTACTCAGTCCAGGCTTGAGCAAGCTTATGCTGAAAAACTCAACACGCATTCGACCTTGAGAGGAATGATTTGTATGTAACAGATAAATTGACTCCCATTGGGACTAGCCACAACATACAGGGTATCAATAAGTCTGAACACTTAGGCAACACACACGTTTCGAGAAAAAAGTACGAATAACATTGTACGAACAACAGTGAAACTTTTCTAAACAACACTTTCAATGTGATTTCCACCGTTTGTGATGCAAAATTCAATACGCTTTTCGAAATTCACATGAACCCGATGCATTAACTGTACAAAAACGTTATAGTCATATGTGTCCCTATAGTCATATATTGAGGGACACCCTATATATATATAAACAGCTGGGATATAAATCTTACGTCAGGTCTCTATAGTTGCATCTCAATTTTATTTCATTTATTATTTTATTTATTAAGCAAATTGAACTATGAATACAATTCTCATACGCTCATGGTGCAATGTAGACGTAATAGATTTGTTCCGACTAAGCGAACGGCTGGAATCCGCGTCTAATACTAGTAGGGGGGTACAAACACTCCAAACTGTTCACTATCATTGATATAGAAAAAAAATATAGAAATGCACAGGCCGGTGACAATTGTTCTCAGATCTCATGGTGGAGCGGTAACAAACATCAGTGACTGTTCTATTTTTAACAGAGGCTACAAACACTCCGGCTAGGATTTCCAGGTTTTTGCTTAGTCGAATATGAACTATTGTAATCGTTAAACAAAAACCTAGCATCTAAAGCTAGGCGCGCACAAGGCAACTTTTAGTCGGCCGACAGTTCTGTCTCCTGTTGTTGTCTGTGCTCTTGTGATTGCACTTAGAAAGAAGAAAAGGAAAAAGCGGTTTTGGGTTCACCCTTTGACGAGTCAGAGGTTTTTAAGAGGGCAGTTTGTCAAACTGCATGAAGATTTGAGAGCAAGATTACCCTCTCAAGTTTTCAACTATTATCGTATGAGCTCGGACAGTTTTGATGAACTTATACGTCTCGTTGGACCCTCAATTACGTATCGAAACACCAACTGGAGGAGCAGCATTTCAGCAGAGGACAGACGATCAGTATCACTGCTTTCTTTTTTCTTATCTCTGTCAGCAAACTCATCGGGGGTCTTGCTGTAGAGAACATGTTTCTTTTAAATGATAGAAATAAATTTTTCAGTCCAAGTTAGATCGCTATCCATTGTGTTTTTCTTCCGGAAGTGAAATAATGTATTGTGTGTCCTATTGTCCAGTCTATTGTGCTGAGTGAAAAGAATACGGGGAGTGGCGGGGGCATGTCGAGCCCGGGGACAGTTTGGCTGCCTGTGCGTGGCGTGTGTCAGCTTTGTATGTAACACAGAAGATCTGAGTAACAGTTGCGTTTCCGGAAAGTTGTGACAAAATACAAACTGTTCAGTCGCCAGAAAACCGAGTTGCCTGTGCGCGCGGTGCTTATCTATTTCATTGTTTCCATTTGGGCGACAAAACGCTGTGCGCGCCTTACCTAATACTCACTGGCTCAGAATTTGTCATGTTGGTGTTCCAAGAGATGATGGAATATTTGGAATTATGAGTTATACGCCTCCATCCTTTATCTCATCTGCTGCACTTCTTAAGAAGTCCAAAAATGTCAGGGATCATATCTGATAGAAAAGACAATTAGCTGCAGAGCTAAGCTAAAGTTTACTTTTCGAAAAAAAAATTGTAACAATTCTCAACTGTCCAGTTAAAAATCATTTGGCCAGGATATTGGAATTGGTAAGGGATCTCAAAGCAGTTACCCCTAAATAATAATGAACAAACACTCATGAACAAAGCCCGCAGTCAGGTTCCTGTCCTTGCTTGAGCTGATAGATGAAATGACTGATGGCTCAATGACCGAAATTTTTGCTAAGCACGGCTGTTCTGAGCCGCAGAAATAAAGAAAACAAAATGAAGAAATGGATTGACAACAGCATTAACCAATGAAGGAAAAGATTCCGCCAAACCCAAGATGTGGCGCTTAGAAAGTAGGGGTCCATCAGCATTGCATTCGTATGACTGTTCGCCATCAAGAGGCCACTGAGAATAACAAATCTTCCGCCCTGTGGTCATTTGCGGGCAAGGAAATGTTTTTATATCTCTTCTATTAATTTCATCTTCTTTTTATTGTCAGGTGATGGTGACAACTGTGCTGCAAAATGAGAAGGGCCAATCCCGACACAAAATTTTATAGGATCGAACTCAACTTTTTTACACTCTATTAACTGACTGGGTCAAGAAAGAAAAAAAAAGACTGGAATAAATAATACGTTCATGAAACCATGATGGGAAAAAAAATGAGCTTGTGGACGTAGTTTAAAGGAAGTGCAATGAAAATTTTCCAATGTTGATATCCATGTGAAACAAACGACTATATTAACACGAGAACACCAATGTTATGCACCACAATAAGCAAACACCGGGATACAGAATTTCTAAAAAGATTGATTTGGCTTGGGCCTTGCTTTAGTGGCACATCAGTCAGCAGAATCCCGGGCACATTACCCCTTCCGTAAGGAGAAAAATCTCAATGGGGGCAAACGCAGTAAACGATCATACGCTATATCGTTAGCCAAATCGTACTTAAGTCTATAGAATAGATATGAACCACAGATGCAGTCTACAGTGTCGTCTTCTTAATTTTATATCATTAATGTGACATACAGTCTGATAACAGAATGGTTCAAATTTTCAGCAGATCTTATATCTTCAATACCAAAAGTCCCAGAAAAAAGGGCATCAACGGTACAGTTTGCAGATGGCGAGATATTTAAGAATGATCATAGATGCATTCGTTCTATATTTATGCTGAAACCAAACGTTTTTCATTGAATTAAAAAAAAGTCCTCATCTTTTTTTTTTTAAACAGATTTAATACTCCATGACTTGTTCAGTCACTTAAGCACTGGGGCTATAATTGAACTGTTTAGCACAATATGCTAAACAGGGAAAAGTTTCAAAGGCCCATGCAGCGGTGCAGCAGACGTCAACAGTAATTAGGCAGGATCAGCTTTTTTTTTTTTCAATGGAAAAATGAAGAAGATGCTTCAGTGTCTTTCAGAAACATCTGGCAAAAAAGTTACACAATAGCTGACAACAAGAACAGCAATCTTATGTTATATGCATGCAAATTTTCGGCCCTCAGACCCTCTTCAGTACAGCAAAGCTTCAGTCAATTGTTATGGCCACATCGCGTTAACAATGAGCAGTGTCTCGAGTGCCATCAATACAAAACAAACCACCGCCGAAAACTTGCAAGTGGTTATTAAAGGCTTTTTGTGAAGGATTCTCATAATGCTTGAGCTGTTTGGTGAAATAAAATAGGCTTGTCGCTTGGCTGCATAGTCTTTTAAATAATATTTCTCTCATAGCGACTCCATATTCACATGAAAAGATAATTAAAATTTTTATCCATCTCCGGTCTGTTTTTGAGAGTGATACTTATTTGACAAAGAAGAAGAAAACTAAAGAAGTTTCTGATTATCATAATGTCTAGCTTATCTGACGACTCTGACAACATACGTATAAGTGAAGGAATAAATGGCGTCAATTCAAGCGGTTTTATATTAGCACTCTAAAATCTTTACATAACTAGAGCCTTGATATGTGACATTGCGGGGGCGTAGAAATGTCATAAAATGATGCTTAAAACCATCCTCAAACTGCCAAAATAAGGCAACAATTATATATAAGTTGTTGCACAAATAATAATAATAATAATAATAAAAGATGACATATTGCGGTCTAGTCATTGTCAAGGATTCTGCCCGTCGTTCATTCTGTGTTCTCTCTTTCGCATGAACGTCAATAGCCTCGACCAGCTGATAAAGGGCAAACTTTCAGATTGTCAATGTGACTTTACACTTTATACTGAACAAAAACTGCAGTAACCAAGCAGATAGTAAGAGTTTGCATTGATTTTTCGAAGTTCTCATTCCTATAATCTTGGTACTGAAAAGTTTTAAATAGCGAACCTTATATGAGGCGACAAAACGACATGTTCACAGACCATTACTCTGGATGAAGAGATTTAAGTGAAAGCTCAACGAGCTACAAAAATTATATGGAAAGCAAGAAAAATCCCCTAACGTATTAAATTAGTATTATCTTTAATCTTTGGCTCAGAAACATGGTCAACTGGTAAGACGTGGCCAGAAGGAAAAAAAGTCAAGGTTTCGCCAAAAGAAAAAAAATAAAGACTAAAGAGGTGTGTGAAATAACCAGGAGCATAAAAAGGAAGAAACTGGCAGAAAAAAAAGATGGCATCAAATGGGGCGTAAACGAGAAAGCCTAATAACAATAGTATCACCAAATAGGCACCGGGACAAAGGCAGAGAGATTTGTCGTAATCTCATGAGATGTTTGGAAAACAGTGAAGGGGAGCGGTTATTCGCGAAATACAAAACGGCAAAACCCTCTCAAAACTGGATTAAGTGGACTTTTTTCTGTCGATAGCTTTTGCCTCGAGAATGACGGGTATGATGATTGAAGAATGGGCTATTGACGTAGAAAGAACGTCGTTGGTTCCGCTCCAGTCAGAGTGCACCATCATACATTCTTGTCGTATTGAAAACTAATCACTGTGACTCTTTGAATGATGAGTTCCTTCCATGCACCGCTAGAGCCCACAGTCGTCATGGACTGAATTGAGCGAGGCGTCCGTCCTTGAACTCTGGGACCCGACTCGACTCTGAGAAGAAGTGCGTACAGAAAACATTAGAAACACAGGATGGGTAGGAAATTCGGGACTGAAATTTTTGACAGGGGGATACTGACGCTAAGCAGTGAACTAGTCAAAACAAGAAAAGCAGGGAAGTAAGAATGAAGAAAAGAAAACATGGACGCTTTAAAACTAAATAGGTAAAGAAGAAACGGAAGAAAGTCGGATTATTTGAGTTGTAAATGTGTGAGTAGAAAAAAATTGGCATTGCTGTAAAAACGTATCAAAGGAAGAAAACAAAATTTACGTAAACCTCAGTTCAACATTAACAAACAAGGTCCTTTTTCCTTTTGGTGTTAGATATAGTAGATGTTAATGCTTGTGTACATATTAATGATCTTGAACACTATAAACATGAAATCGATGGCGAAGAACTATAATATTTGCCTCCAGAATTTAATCATCAACATTACTATTATTATTTGGAGGATATCTAAGTCAAATGGCTTTAAATTTATTAAGCCTTTAAAAGCTAAAAGTTTTAGTCCCAAATTTCCCACCTAGTCAGTATTTCTAGTGTTGTTGTTGTTGTTGCTTTGCTATGCGCTTCTTCCTCGAGATCTGGGTTCTAGGCCTTCTGTCCCATTCGGCTGGCCTCTGGTTGCTGTGCCATATCGGCTTCCCCGAATCCAGGCGGGTCCCAGTGTGGAGGCACCGACGCTCTGTTTAATTGGGACCGCCTGCTGCCCGTCGCGCCGGGTCTATTAATAATAGTATGTCTACAGCCTCATCTGAGTCATCTCACTGACAAAGTAGGGCAAATCTCACTGGATAAGTCGGACAAAGTCACAGTGTTACCGCATCCTGGAGCTCTTAGTGCAAATATTCAAATTTGATATTTTGTATAGATTTTGTATGGAGGATTTGCTCATTTTAGATCAAAGTACCACTTGGTCTCAGGTCAAATACAAACATTGATTCAGACATCTCATTGTGAGGGAGATAACAACAGTGATGTATAAAATAATAACATCAGAAGTGAACGTGGACTACGACCAAAAAGCCGATCTGATGAGAACTTTTATGCTCTGCGTTTGAATCCTCTCCAAGTACGATACAGTATTTAAAAACGTGTTCGGCTCACTCAGCGTTTAGGGTTAGCTGTCTTCTCCAAGCACGACACAGTGTAGTGAGAAAGTATTTTGCTCATTAAGCGTGCAGGGTTAACTATCATTTCTGGAACATACATGAATATCGTGAGAAAAGTCCTGGTACTCCAGCAATAGTTTCTATTGACACTGTTAGGCTTAACAATGAGTCTCAATATCTTATAGCCCGGTGTCCATATGATACAGATGGTTATAGACACATAAAGGAACAGATGAAGTATTTTTTCAGAGTTATTCTATTTTCCTATTCATGCTTTTTTTTTTATTCAAAATACAGTTGGTATCTCTAGAACCAGATTTTTTTTGGTCATAAATACATAATACCTACCATATGATTTGAAACAAAATATTGAAAAAAAAATGTGAAAGCCAGTTAAGCATTAAGTCCAGCAATGTCTGCAATCTTAAGTCGAATAGCCGAGGTATAATTTATTGGTAAGCTAATAAAGATTGAGAGAGTGTTTTAAATAATCAGCTCAATGATAGGATGAGGCGTTTCTCTTTTCTCAATACTCTTATCTTATTTCTGTATCATCGCATTGCTTATGGAGATAGTATGGAATCCATTTTTTTTCGGTAGACAGTTTATGTTTCAGAGAAAGAAACGACACATTCATCTGTCGTTCGTGTTGTTGATGTTGGAACTGTTGTTTTCATTTGTTCATATTTTTTTTTTCTTCTCCGTAGATAGACGGTAAATGCAGACAGGCGCTTATGAATACATAAACTACCAAATAATTAAGACTACACCAGATTAGCCTCAGGAATTTTAAAGTCTTACATAACTGACAATGGAAATGTATGTATTCATATTCAAATTCAGCACCATGAGGCGATTTTCAGTAGGAATAAAGCCCACATGAAATGTTTGCAGAGACGTTCAAAGGACCACTTGTGGGGTAGAGGTTACTCTGCATTAGAAACAATGTTTAAAGAAATCTCAGATCCCGTCTCATGATACTAGCATGAATAACGAATATTTTGTTGCCCATATGTAAAGAAATCACAGTCAAATAATATTCTTTACATAAACCATAGATCAGGAGTCACTTATGCAAATCATTAAACGGAGCAGTGAATCTCATTCCTCCCATAAAATTAAATTAAGTGTGAGCTGCAGAGTAAATTTGAACAGGGAGCGTCTTGTTAAAATGGAGATTAAATGTAGTAGTGAACAGTTGGTGTGCTACGAATGTCAATTTTATCGAAAAGTGTTATTGGGTGTATATCATAATGGAGAAAAGTTTTGTTACGCTAGAATTCATTGCGTGAGATGTTACGTTATGTAATTTGCTACCGGTATCAACATAACATTGGCGAGCTGGATTCTTGTTAGCTGGCTGTGTTCTATCGTTGGTTTTATTTTGAAACAGCTGGACTAGAGATCTAGTAGCGTTATTCATAGATACAGACCTTTTTGGTAAGCAGACATTTTATTTTTTCCGAATTACATTTAGGAATATACTTTTTGCCAATATTTTTGTTTTGCAAAGGCTGCCTGATAATAAAGGCAAACGCTTAATTTTTGTCAGCGACAGTTGGACAGGTTAACCACTTTAATGTCCAGGACGATTTGATTTCATGGGCGATAGCTTATCGACGACGCACACTTTGCAAGAAAAACAACAGCTCAAGCATACGGTTTCCTCACTGATGTTAAGTTTTAACCCGCCGTATTACTTCTGTTACCACACAGAAGGGGCACTGAACAAGCAGTGTTAAAAAGAAAAAAAAAATCTCTTCTGGGCACCTTGCTTGAAACACACGTATAAAGAAACTTTCTTTAAAAATTATGGTATAAGAAAACTGTTTTCTCCTTACTGCAGGAATTTTATCATTCTTTTTATTTTTTTTAACTCAACCTTTCAAGTGACAAGAGGAAAAGTGTTTTTTTTTCCCTCCTTTACACCGCTTATTCAACACCCCTTGTTTCAAGCAAAGAGAAGGAAAACGGGTGGTCAAAATTAATGCCCAGAATTACAGCCGAGATGATTCTTCAGAGATGTTTCAGCAAAGAGCACCCCTAAGATCTATTCCACTTCGCAAATGCTTTAAACCCTTAACTGCCCGTCTATTCGATAATGAAAGGGGGTAATTTGAATTCCATTTAGTCAAAAAGTTGCAAAAGGTCACAACAGTGACAGCTAGGGTCTATATTATGTTGTTGTGAATATTATTATAGCTTCACCCCATATCGTCTGTCAGCAGCCATGCATGCGTTAAAGCATAGCCAGATTCATAAGAGCAAATCATTATGTAGACCCTAGTCCTGTTTCGAGCGCCTGGTGCAACTAGTGCTAGAACTATGGAGATAAACCAGCACATCTCTTTGCTTGACAGGTCTATCATTTTTTCTTT
>JBCEWB010174152.1:0-10143 GCA_039654565.1 Peronia peronii
ATAGATAGATAGATAGATAGATAGACAGATAGATAGAGAGATAGAGAGAGAGAGAGAGAGAGAGAGAGAGAGAGAACTAGAACATAGTTAAAATACTCCAAAGCCTTGTTTCATCAATAACCTTGATGCATTAAATCACAGGAAATGTAATACAAAAATTCCCGTTTCGCAAAACTTGAATAGGATATTGTTTGCATTTTCACTCCTCAAATAAAGGGTCCTATTAAATCATTAACAAAAGAAAGTATCAAAGTTTCTATCAAAACTACATAGATCTATATAACAGCTCTCCTCGTGGCATTTCAAAAGCACACTAAATTTACTACAGTCCAAAGTTTGTTTTGTTCCACGGGAAGCAGCGAAAGACAAGATTATGCGGAAAAGTAAGCTATCTCAAACTAATACAAGTCAACATGAATAATAATTTATTTATTTATTTATTTATTTATTATTGATTGTTTATTTATTTATTTATTTATTATTTATTTATTTATTCATTATTTAACTATTTATTTATTTATTTATTTATTGTTTATTTATTTATTTATTTATTTATTTATTTAGCAAATATACTTTTAGTTCAGCAAAGTTGACGTTTGCAGTTTAGCGCTCATTAACATCGGAAAGAACGTAGTACTAATGACCCATAAATAAAACCCTTTATACATTTACAACACTCAATGACCTTGATTTATACTACTAAATTGAGCGCTAGGGCCGTAAAACTGACGATGTTGCTATTTCCGACATTTTTCTGAATTAATTTAATCATGCTGAATTCATTTAGGTACCGGTATACATGTACCACATGTTTTTCCTTTGTTACGAGAAAGGCATCTGCGCTTTTGAATGCATGTATAATTCAGAGCGCATACGCGATACATGACCTAGTTATTTCCTTTATCTAATAAAAGATGAGATGTATATTTTATAGTCACTTGTCTGACAGAATGGCATGTCATTTCGGTGCTTTTAAGACATAGAGAAAGTTGTTTATAGTAAAAATCATTTGATTTATGATTCTATATACCCATTTTATTGTATTTTATTTTGTTTTATTTATTCATTTTTTCATTTTATTGACATCGTGTGATACCTGTGATGTACATCTTGCCGAGATAACCGCCCCACTGCAGGTTGAAAGGCGTCCCAAGACCGTAATCGTGTGATCTTTAGAATGTCCTGATACATCAGTTGCAATCTGGCATTAGTCCGACTGATGCCGTTATCGTAAAGGAATGACGATAATATAGATGGTAAACGTTTGATGTAAATTCTGTAATATTATGACATAATCTGGGTAAGCGCACAACTACTGAAAACACAATACAAGGATCAGTGTGAGACTTCCCTGGCAAATCGGAGCAACCTTTGAGTGGTCCGAGTGGTCAATAAGCGCTAACTAAAAGGTAGCAATCTGGGCTACTTATCATAGCATCAGATGTATTATTTTCAGAATATAGTCTGCACTCTCTTTTTGAGTTTCAATATTACAATTCGCAATATAGAATGATTATTGGAACATAACTTTGTCCCGAAAAAAAAGAAAGAAAGAAAGAAAGAAACATAAAAATAAAACAAAACAAACAGACAAAAAACTCTTTAAATACATACAAAAGTGACATGCAAGAATGTAAATTTCTTTGAGGTATTTGGGGGAAAAAAAAAAAATAGTGATGATATATTTTCGACAAATGTATGCATTTCTATCAGATTCAAGGAGGTATTTCGAGATCGGTCACATCAGCTCACATGCTGATTTGTGTACATGCTCTGTGCATGACAGACAAGTCTTGACGAATAAGTTGTCAGACATGTCACCATATAAACAAGCCCACGTGTGAGCGATGTTTTCTCGATCATGTGACCGATCTCGAAATCCCTCATTGTCTAAAATCTATGTTAGTTGTTCTTTTGTTCTTGTTGCTGTTGTTTATTTTGTATGCCACTCACAACTTCACGTAAGAAAATTGCACGGGCTGCAAATACTGTTAATTTACTCCGAGAAAACAAAAGAAGGAGGCGAATTAATCCCATAATTTTTACTTTCTTTGTTAAATAGACGACCCTTTGTTCATTAATGCGCAATTTTCCCCTCTGTTCTGGACCTGCATGCCCCAAAATGCTCATTTTTCATAAAGACATGAACATCCTTAAATGGCCGTTGTTTTGTTTTTTTTTTCATCTGATGAGCAACCAGAGGTGGACGTTAATTGTAAAAAAAAAAAATGTGTAACAGAATTTCTTTTCGTTTCCATCGTTACTATTATCATTGTATTTGTTATTATTATTAATTATCTTCTTTTCTTCCCCCTTTTCTTCTAAACAGCATTAAATGGAAGGGACGCACATTTCTTGAAAAAAGTAAATTACTTTTTTTTTTGGAAATAGGGAATTACAGGCATTGCCAGCGATAATTTTCACCCTAATCATGTCTCATTTGGTGTCCTCTGATTGCATTTTGCGTGGAATTATCTCTAATTAACCCTACAATGGAATTTCACAGCATCTAACAATCCAAGACCGGACAATCACGGCCAAGACCATAATCAGTCTGATCAAAAAGTATTCTGACGTACTCGATTCTTTTTTTTTTTTTTTTTTTTTTAATGTTATTAGTTAAATAAATACCTCTATACTATAATTCTGCAACAAAACCCACAAAGACTTATGGACTCAAAAACTACTGAATATATCCATATAAAATTTGCCACACAACGTTGTTGCATAAAGATCTGCGCTTCTACTTATTGAAAGCCGAAAAAAGCTTCTTTGTTAAACCTTATTCTAAAAACGCGATAATAATTGAATAGTAAACTCGCGAAAGTGTTTCATCCGAATTGTACGTTCGATCGAACGACGCGTTCAAACACCGTTTTCTTTGAATAACATTCAGTTTCATCATCCAGCATACCAATATCGAGGTGCGCACGCTTGCCATACACTTTGAGTCTCAGAGCAATATCGATCTGACCTATAATTTAAACAATTTCCCACAAAGTCGGTGTGTTCTCTTCTAGTATAATAAATGAATCTATCTATGTCCTTCGAACAGAGAGCAATCTGGTCCAGCCTTCCAAAACATCAGATTTTAAATTTTCTTTGCCGTGACTGAGGCAACGTTAGTACCATCGGTAAGACACTTAGATGTTAGCAAACAACAATGTTAACAGTTCATATTCGACTGAGCACAGACCCGGAAATCCCCGCGGGAGTGTTTGTACCCCCTGCTAAAAGTAGAACACTCACTTTTGTGTGCTACCGCTCCACCACGAGATCCGACAACAATGTCACCAGTCCCTTGCACTGTTTTTTTTTTTTTTTTTCTATGTCAATAGTAGTGTACAATTTGGAGTGTCTGTACCCCCTGCTAAAAATAGAACACTCACTTACGTGTGCTACCGCTCCACCATGAGATCCTACAACAATGCCACCGTTCCCCTGCATTGTTTTGTTGTTGTTTTTTTCATTGTCAGTGGTAGTGTACAGTTTGGAGTGTTTGTACCCCCTGCCAAAAACAGACGGAGATTTCCAATCGTTCGCTTGCTCGGTACAAATCTATTGGTCTTTGCCTACAAAGGGATTATTCTCCCTTTGCGTAGACGAAGAATCTTATTTGGACCGAAAGCCACGTAGCGTGACGGCCGAGATCGTGACATACAATCTGACAGTCTTCACTTTTCGTTGTAGTTCATGAAGTGATGCTGGTACTGCTGATGGTGTCGTTGACGTTTTTTTTTTTTTTTTGCTAACCATGATGATAATGTTATCATCACTGTTGATTTGTTCGTTGTTGTTGTTGCTATATGAAAATGAAAACTGCCTGTCGCTGCCTTCAAATTTTTTGTTGCTATACTGCTAATGCAGCTGTTGTTGTTGCTGTTGTTGTTGTTGTTATTGTTGTTGTTGTTGCTGTTGTTAACCATGATGTCAAAGTTGATTTGTTCGTTGTTGCTATAATAAAATGATAACTACTTGTCATAGCCTTCAGTTTTTTTTTTGCCATATTGATAATGCTACTGTTGATGTTGTTGTTACTGTTGTTGTTGTTGTTGTTGTTGTTGTTGTTGTTGTTGTTGTTTATCACGATGATGATGTTGTCGTCATTGCTGCTTTTGTTGTTATTGTTGTTCCTCATCGTCTTCTTTTTCTTTTTCGTCTCCTTTTTCTTCTCTTTCTTCTTTTGCTTCTAATTCTGCTTCTCTAGTCTTCCAATTCTTCCTCCTCTTCTTCTCCTCTGTTTTCTTCTTCTTTCGTTCTCCACCGTCTTCTTACTCGTTAGCTTCATCTTCTGTTTCTTTTTCTTCTACTACGACAGTTACTACTACTAACTCTCCTCTTTTTTCTTATCCCTCCTATCTTTTATTCTTCTCCATCGTCTTCTTCATCCTTTTTTTCGCTCTCCAACTCCATTTCTTGCTGTTGTATTAATGAGCGATTGTTCATTCCAATGGAATGTATTCACCCTGACGACACTGAAGGCCTATGTAAACCTGGTAGTTGAATCGTCGGACTTGGGCTAAACAAAAAATTCGGTCATAGAATAAGTTATAAAAACACTGAAATGATAAAGCTGTTAATTTTTATCCTTTGATAAAACTACTAGTTTTTATCCCCTGCATGACCATAATTAAACTTTTGCTTTAATTTTGACTTCAGCACTTATTGCCTGACAACTACCATCAACGATTTTTCTGACAGATTGGATAACATATAGGCAGACAGACAGATAGACAGACAGAGAGACAGGCAGACGACAGTAGGACAGACAGACAGGTAGATAGACAGACAGGCAGGTGAACAAACAGGCAGACAGACGCACAGATAGACAGACATAATCAGTGAAATGACTGTTGTGGAAGAGTGAACGGACGGGAGAACAGACAGACTGCTAAACATGCGAGCAGAGAGAAAGTGGACAGGGGAATGGACAGGGGCATAAAGGAAGGTATAATTCTTATAATCAATAAGAGGATCTCATATCAAACTAGGATAATGCAGTTAACTTTGACCTCAACCCAGTGCCATCAATTCATCACATCATCCAGAATTCCACATGGTCCCTTATATTGTAAGTCTTACAAAAACAAACAAACAAACAAACAAAAAAAAAGACAAACAAATAGACAAAGAAAATCACACAAGTATGTCAAAATGTTAAGAGGCACCAGCTCGTTATGAACATTTTGCTAACTCACGAATTCCGTGCTGGATGACTGAATGAAAGATTGACTGATGACTATTTACACAATTTAACCACCCCCTCCTTCTTTAAAATAAACATCCTTTGGAACAACTAGGCGCTTAAGAGTTGTTGTTTTATAATCGACAAACAACAAAACAAGACTGTCACTTGGCGTGAAAATCAAGCTTCTATTTCGATATTTTCAGACTAAAAAAAAAAAAAGAAGAAGAAGAAGATGAATGGTATTGATGATGACGACAATAGTAATGATAATAACAATAATAATAATAAGTAATAAATCATAGATAATTAAGTAACAGAAACCCTTTTCTGTTCTGTACAAAAATTATGACTGCGGGCACAGAATGCGCCCTATAGTACTGATCCTGTTTCTCTTGCTCTTGATTAATATTGTGGCTGAATTTCCTTCAAGTTCAAGCCAATCGCGAAACAGGAAAGATGACGGTTAAAGGAAGTAGGTTTCTGAGGTGTGAGGCTTGGGCTATTTGTTTGGTAATACATGTAATACATGTTTCGATTAACTTTTTGTTTGCTTCTGGGACAATGAGAAGTGTTTGAAATATAATTTATTCATTTTATTTATTTACTTATCTGTTTATTTGTTTATTTGTTTACTATAATTTATTTATTTGTTTGTGTCTTTGTTTTTCTCTGTTTATTCATCTACGTATTTATCTATCTGCCTGTCTATCTATGTACACATCATTTATTTATTTCTCTATCAATGTATATATCTATTTACTTTTTCATTTATCAATAATTAATTTATAATTTGTTTATTTACTTATCTATTTATTTAATATTATTTTATTATTTAATTATGAATTTATTTATTTAATTAGAATATGTATTTATGTAATTAGCTGTTTACTTACTTATTTATTTATCTATTTGTTTATTTATTATTTTATAAAAGAGAGATTGCAGGTGGTCTGCACCATCTGCTGAGAACGAATAATATTAATTTAATACAAATTATGCAGCTTATTTTTTTCGAACTGTATTTCTTTCGAATTTTATTTAAATTCAACAAGCAAAGTAAATTCTAGTGTGTATTGCTAACAAGGTACGTGTACTCTCATTATTAAAGCTTAGGATATCTAGGAATGGCATCCTGTCAATACCTTTGAGTGAGTTAAATATAATCATTCTTGAAAACTGATATTTACAACTCTGAGAGCCATTGAGAAAGCAGTTCTATATGAGTTATACAATTCGTTATTTTGCTAAAACTAAATGAGTTCTTATATGAATATTTCATTTACCCACACCATGTTGCCGATGCTTTTCTAGTCATCTTCGAAGCCCACTCCATAAATTCACTGACATTTCTTGCAATAAGAAGCCCATAAGTAAACCAACCGACCTGTCCTCACTTTGACTAGTTATCATTTGTGTTGTTTATATTTCCCAAGATTGCTCATTTCTTTCTGATCTTCCAAACCCTGCAGGTTCTTGCCGTTGGCTAGTGTGGAAGAAAATACGTATGATTTGTAAAATTCCAAATAACTAGTCTTGGGCCTGGGTTTTATGCCGATTCACGCTGGTTTAGAGATAATTATTATTGACGAGAAAGACGCTGTATCACCGAATGACCAGAACAGTTCGGTCTACCTGAATCCAGTCTATTACAGTCATGTGTAACTGTAAGTATCCTGTTTGCTACAGTCGTTTCCCAATTATATGCTTCATTTCAATTAATATAATCACGCGATTCTTTGATGATAGACTAGGATTAACGGGTAAATCCCAACATTTCTCCCGGGAACCACATATGCCACTCACTCAGGCGCTATGTTATGCTTCTTAGCGCATAATATTCTTTTTCAAAGAAGGCACAACACAAAGAAAGCCAGATCTATATGTGTCTGATAATCTCCCCAGTATTATTTCTGGGCAATGTGCGAACATTTCAACATGAGAATTTCTGTAGCAGCATGTCGAGAAACGCCAGTTTAATGATAATATGGCGATAATCTCCTGCATCTGAAGTGTTCTTAGGAATTTATTTACCCAACAGGTAACGCCTTCGTTTCCGAGGTCAGTCATAACATGACCTCTTTGACGAGAATTGATTTGAGCAAATGTACAACAGTAATAAACCATTTTCCGCCTCGAAGAGAAACAGTTTGTAATTTTTTCTACATCTTTGGGTGGACTAAACAAAAAAAAAAAAAAAGAAATCTTTCCAAAGAAGGAATAAAAAAAAGTGTATTATTTCTATTCGGATGCTAACTGGAGAAATGCTCCACGCCAGGTTCAGGAAGACATTAATTTTTATCCATCTATAATACCGACACAATATCCAATATCCCGCACTCACCTATTCTGTGGCTTCTCTTTCCTGTCATGTCAGTCAGATTTCTCACGAATAACGGCTTTCGGTTTTAACAAAATAGTCACTCAGCATTTCAAAAGACCCGCTGACTTGGAGATCTCTTCAGTGATTCAAAAGTCAGTACAATACTAGCTGTGATAACAGCACTGAATTCAATCTCCTTATTTATTTCGTATTGTTTAAAAAAAAAATACAATCTGTCAGCTTCCTAAATTAAACATATTAATAATATAAATATAGAATACGTGAGCTCTGATTTAGTCAACTGTTACCTCTAATACATAATTTTCGATCTAAGACAAAGGGAAAACAACCAAACCAGGTAATTTAGATCACCCGACAACCTAAGCCTACATGATTGTGTATATATAATACTTTCCTGCATAATGGGTATCGCTACTTTAATATTTGTCATTTTTGTTGAAGTAGAATTTTTCTTAATTTGCTACAGGTATCGTTTTTATTACTTTGTTTTTATCGTATAGACTAGTACAATACTGATTTAATTTTTCGAACGACATAAAGTGATCTTGTCCATATTCAATATTAGCCATAGCTTCATATTTTATACTTCCTTCAGTCTATGTCTTGAACAATCGACAATTTGAAAGGAAAACAATTTTCTTCATTTCAAATCGACAGAAATTACTTCCTCATCATGAACAAACAATAAATAAAATAAATAAACGAAAGTGGCCACTGATATATGATTTTAATTTTCATATTTCATGGTTGTAAGATCATGATGATTATGATGAAAGAGACTGGATGTCCATATTCGTAGATATCCTGTTATAATACATTTGTGATATCCGAGGTTACTGCAAGAGATTTTCCGCTTTCATCACAAAGGTCGGGGAAAAAGGTTATGTTTACACAAGGTAGCGTCGGCCTCACGGTGCTTCCGGTATCACCAAAGAAAATTTTTGTTGACGAGAGGGCTTCCTTATTCAAACATTTTCTTTCCAACCTGAGATACATTACTCCAAACAAATAAAAAAAATCATACAAACATGCTTTTGGCGTTGTCGGGAAGCTATTTTCTTGATGGAGTTTATCAAAGACCGAAAGATTTAAACTGTCTGCCATCTTCTTGCCTCACAAAGCAAAGAGCAAGAAGCACCCACGATGTTCTGTCTGTATGAAGATGTAATGTTCCGGCAACACGACGTCCAAACCCGTTATATATAATCGGATAACGTTTGTGTTAAAGACATTTGGTTTGTTTGATTTTGCTTGTGTATGGATATTTATTTATTCCTAGTGCTAATATCAAGTCGTCCGTGACCACTGGTCGACTAACAAGTAGCAGATTTAGCTCTAGTACAGACTCAAACATCTGTAATGATAACAGACCCGGAGATTGTACAATGTAAGTGTAAACAAAAGTGAAAAAAAAAGTCGTTTCTAGGTCTAACTTCATTTCCACTGTCAACGTGCTCGTTACAGAGCCAAATATGTAGACTGCACTAAAAATACGTACTGACCTATCCACCAACCTATCTATTTACTGACTTCTTTACATGTCTAAATACCCATCCACCTATCTATCTATTGTCCTGCCTACTGGATCGATGGATAGATGGACGGGTGGATGAGTGATAGATGGATAGATGGATTGATGGATGTACTGATGGATGGAAGATAGATGAATGGCTGGATTGATAGAGGGTGGATGGATGCATGGATGGATAGATGCGTGGATAGATGGATGGATGCATGGATGGATGCATGGATGGATGGATGGATGGATCGATGGATGGATGGATGAATGGATGGATGAATGGATGGATGGAGGATGGATGGATGGTGGATGGATGGCTAGATGGATAGGTGGATGGGGAATGGTGGATGAGTGGATGGACGGGGAGGGAGGGGGGACATTAACCGAGGGATGTGAGTCTTTGCGGATGTATCAAAGAAAGGATAGGGTGATTGGACTAACAAACTGGCGGCTGAACGATTTGATACTTTCATATTTGATACTTACACCACAGGACAAGTGGATATACCGACACACATACAAACATACATATAAACTAAAGGCGAGTGCTGATCCTGACAGAGTACAAAAGAGTCGTTCTGGATCAATAACTTAGTGACTCAAATTTAAGCCATTTCGTAGAATTGCTTTGATGTTCACAATGAAATTAATGGGTTATCGGAATTTCATCATGATTTATTAATCGTAACTCTTTGCTATCTTAAGCAGTATATAAAAAAATGTACTCTTGAAACCATGAAAGTCATCTAGAAGCAAATAAAAAGCTCGCTAAATGGGTTAACCATTAGCGTAGAAGATATTCACAGCCAGTTTCTTATTAAACAGAATGCAGGCTATATACATTTCCGTAAAATTTACTCACTAATTGTTTGTTCAGACAGATAGACACACAGATAGACACACAGATAGACAAACAGACACACAGACAAATAGATAGAAAGACAGACAACAACAACAAAAAGAAAAAATAGAGAGACAATCATATGGGAAGACAATAAATACAGACAGATAAAGAGACAAGCAAGATAGATAGATAGATAGATAGATAGATAGATAGATAGATAGATAGATAGATAGATAGATAGATAGATAGAT
>JBCEWB010174163.1:0-10143 GCA_039654565.1 Peronia peronii
GGCAAAATTTCCAAATTCCAAATTTCTACCTACAAAATTTCTCAGCAAAAATTGGCAACCTCTAAAAGCCGAGATAATCCTACATTCCTTGGATTGAAAAGCTTAAAAAAAACAACAACAACAAAAAACAACAACAGATTGTTACTTGACGATTGGTATTATTGTGTGGGACATTATTCAATAGTACAACTCTGAAAGAGTACATGTATTATAAAGTTTATTGACAGAAAAGAAACTGGCCATGTTGTAGTTTTTGTGCCATGTAGATATTTGTTAAAACAAAATGTATTTCAGAAACAATCTTTGCTTTCTAACAGTGTGCTGATTTATACCTTATCTTTGCGGATACTTAGCAGATATTCTTACTTTATTTGATATTCAGGTCGCACATTATAAAATCAAATATACATGAAACAAAAGCCATGTAGAGAACAAATAGTGTAAATGCTCGAGATGCTGACCTAATAACACTAATAATATTCCGATAGCAAGCAATCGATCGATAGAGAGTCTAAAAAATATTACACAATTAATTTTTTAAAAAGTATACAGTCAATCAAGATGTGGCATACAAGCATGATCAGACAGAAACTGTACCACTGTTTGCTTGGTGTCAATAAAGCGGGGTCGACGGTAGACAAAATAATTTCCCCATCCATTTCGTGGATTTTTCTGTTGATAATATATGAAAATAACATCAGTAGCAACAAATACAAAAACAAAGAAACTAACAAACTAACGGAGAACTAACTACCTAACTAACTAACTAATTAACTAACTAACTAACTAACTAACCAACTAGCATTTAACTAACTAAACTAACTAACTTACTGACGAACAAACGAACGAACGATTTGACTGACTGGCTGACCGACCGACTGACTGACTGACTAACTAAGTAACTAACTAACTAACGAGGGAACGAACGAGTGACCGAACGAACGAACAAATGAACCCAAATCAGTGAACAAAAGATAAAACAATTGGATGATCAGATCATCCCGTCTATCAACGATTAAATCAAACCAAAGGTAGCGCAGGTTCATTACATTAGAGACCTAACACTCGCCATCGGATCAGTTACTGGATAAAGCTGTATTGAAATGAAATCCTCCAGCTGTGGATGACTATTGAATATAAAGAATGGTAACGTGAACTCTGCAGTTGTAACAAGGTACTTTCATAGTTACTCTTGAAAAAGTTTGCTGTTCACAAAAATTCCTGCCATGATTTGCAATCACTACAAGTTGTTTACAAAAATTGTTATTAATATTGCAAACAACATCACTTCCCACTTTAAGCATTGCCATCGTGAAATGACGTTGAAAAGCAGTATTTGTTTATATTTATTCTCGCTCTCTCTCTCTCTCTCTTTCTCTCTTGTGTGTGTGTATGTGTTGCAGTTTTTCTTGTCTTTCTTTGCTTTTCTTTTCCTTTTGAGATATAAATTGAGGACGGCTCAAATTGACAATTATGGCGATTTGTTCCTCAAACAAATAGACCAGGCATAACGAGCGATGATTAAATTTTAAATGGCATTGACTTTTTGTTTGTGTGTGTATGTATATATAAGTGTGTCTGTGGTTCGAAGAGCTAACATTTCGTTTGATGTCAGTTCTGACTAATGAAAACTCGATTCCCTCCGGAGGCAAATAACAATTATTTGTTTGTTATGCCGAGCAGAAAACAAACGACCCAGGCATAACCAAAAGATGAAATAAGTGAATTTAGAAACCTTGGGTTTTTTTGTTTTTTTTTGTGGAACTTTTTGCGATAAGAAAAAAAACAAGAACATTGAAAAGTGTGTGAAAGCTATAGAACTCTGCTTGCACACAACACAATAACAGTGTGATTCTCATTACGTCCTGGCAAATACGCTGGAAAGCCTCACATTCACAATGTGTAAGCTTTGCAATAAGAGTAAATGCCACTTTATACAAGATTTAAGTTTCCACGCTCAGGCGGGCGCGGGTTTTGTTACCGTTACAACAAGATTTTATAAAACAGTACTGCTATTGTTTCTACAGTTAGTGCGACTGTATTTTAGAAAAACAATTATATTTTTAAAGTTTTATTTATTTATTTATTTTCTTAAATTATTTCTTCTTCTTTCTATTCTTTTAGTTAATGATGGTGTTGTATTTGCCATTCTGGTCACTGTGACTCTCATCAACAGTGTTAAGGGTAGTATAATTGCAGAGAATACGGATAGTCCGTGCTTTTCACTAGGATACTCTGCTGCAGCTAACGTTATAGTGTTATAATAATATCATGGTATAGTATAGTCACATTTAACCCTTTGGCTGTCAGGCACATATCCGCTAGAAGATTATTAGCCATCAGTTCCAACTCCTAGACATAAAAACTGGACAATACAGACATTCTAGAACCCTAAGAATGCAGAATTTTTTAAGCTTGGAAATGAACGCGGGAATGAATGAATGTTCAAATAACCTTGGCACTGAAAGGGTTAATGGTGGATACAGAATACACGCACAATAAGAATAGGACTAAATTACTTACAACATGTACGAACAATTACGAAATACGACACATATTATATGAATGTAGTAAAATCTAGTTATAAGATATGGGTGGGGGGGGGGGGGGAGGGGATGTATAATTGGAAAGTATCTCTTACCTGTGTTAGTTGAATGCAGGATTCTGTTTTAATGTCCACGATAGCGTCAAATCGGCAATGGCCATTTGGTTAACAACAACAACAACAACAACAACAACAACAATAACAACAACAACACTCAAGAACAACAACAACAACAGCACACAAGAACAAAAACAACCACGACAAGAACAACAAAACGACAACAACAAAAACAACAACAACAGGAACAACAAAATGTTCCTTAAAATAATTTCTCCAATAGTCAGCTGCAGTCTTTCTGACATTGTATGAAGGCTTGTATTTTCTCTCTGGTCTCTCCCTCACAAAGGGAATAGCTCAAACACTTGAAAATCTCCTCTTTGTATAAGTGTAATTTTTCTTTCAGAAATGAACCTGCTTGATTTGCAGCAATTTTTATTCATTCATCATAGCAACGTTGGTAGATTTTTTTCTTCTTTTTTTCCTTTTTGTTTTTTGTTTGTAATTTCTCTCTCTCTCCCTCTCTTTCTCTCTCTCCCTCCCACCCACCTTCCCCCGTTCTCTCTATTTCTTCCTGCCTTTTGTTTTTTTTTAAATATTTGCCTTTATGATTATTAGATTCTCTTTTCTCTCTCTCTCTTTCCCTCTCCCTCTGTCACTCTCTGATCATCTTTCTGACATTGGCGTCTTATACATTAATCAATTTTACCGTTTTGGGCCAGACGAATGTGCTATCCGAACATCTCTTTCTAGGTATCGCAAATTTTGTCGTATTGCTTTTTTTTTTTTTTTTGTCCCGTTAAGTGTATCAATGAAAAAAGAAAGAAAATTGTATTCTAAGAAAAAGAAAGAAAGAAAGAAATATGTACGCTGTAATAACAGCGACAACATTAACAACACGCAAAAAAAGATTATCTTTCCATTCTTTCGTCAGGCTTAGGTTCATAAGTAAAATTTCAGGTCATATTGTTATTTTCATGTTTTGTTTTGTCCTCAGATTTGAAACTGTCTTTGGTACCCATGTTTCAAGAAGATTTTTGCCGCCAAACTTTTATATACTATGTACATACTATTAGAGAACCCACGGTCCTCGTGGGAGATTAAAAATATCATGTATATATAGCTCAAGCTGATACTGCGATGCGCATATGGCAAGCGTACGCACCTTGATGTTGGTATTTTGGATGATTAAACTGAAAGTTACTCAGGGAAAACGTGTTTGTCGTTTTGGATGCTCTGCGAGCGGAAGCGAAAAAGCAATAACATAATGCGTCATTCTATCGAACGTACATTTCGAATCAAACATCCTCCCGAATTAACTATTCAGTTATTATCGCCCTTTTTAAATTAGAATAATGTCAAACATAGTAAGCTTTTTTTTTTGTTTGTTTGTTTTATGTAAGTAGGACACAGATTTTATGCAACAATTTTGTGTACCAAACTGCATGTGGATATATCCAGCAGTTTTCGAGTCCATAAGCCTTTTATGGGTTTGTAAATAATATCGCCACCCCCCCCCCCCATCCAACAACAACAAAAAACAAACAAAACAAAACAAATATATATATATATATATATATATATATGCATGTTATTCCACCACATGACATTCACAAAGCAACAACGACATTGGACAACAACTTCCAAATATTGTATACAACAACCACAACTATAACAACAACCACAACAACAAAGTCCTGCCTTATGTTAATGGGATTATAATCTTCCATCCACAAAATGTAGTTATCGATATAAATTAGCCATGAATTGGACCAGTGAGACATAGTTCGTCCTCCACCTTTCAATACAGTTTTTGACTTGCATCACGTGATTTGTGGATTTACTGTAATTAGTTTTTGAATTTCATTTTGTTTTAAGAATTCAGCAGAAGATGAATTAAAGGTTGATCCATATACTTTATAAAAGTAGTAATAAATATAATTCAGAATATGTTAATGGTGACCATTTAAATTTTGGTTGTGTATACAAGTTGTCGTTCCCTACCGTAAAGGGAAATATATTATCGTAATATAAGTACTCTGCATTTTATGTATATATATACTGTATGAAATATATTAGGCGGAAATTATTATCGTTAATTAACCGTAAAAAACAAACGGCGATATAATGTGAAAAGTGGCAAATGTTTCCCTACAACATTTGCTTCAAGCTTTGGATCAGGTTAACAGTTCTGAACTATGATGAAAAGTACTTGTAGCAATTAATTTGGGGGTTAGGGGAGGGCGACGGCGGAAGGAAGGCCGGTGCGGGAAGGGGGGAGGGAGGACTGAGGAGAGAGATTGGTAGATTTGCTTTGTTCTATGCAACATTGTTCCAATCTGAAAGTTGAAGACCAAAGGGCAAGAACCACGTCATATGCCTACATTTTTACACATGAGAGGCAACTGAACTTTCGCTTTTAAAAACTTTTATGCTATTATTATCATTATTATTATTATTATTATTATTATTATTATTATGATTATTATCATTATTATTTGTTAAAGTTACTGAATTAAACCATCACCTTGTAAAACAGTGGCTGTTCCTTCTGATCTTTTTAGGTGGGATAGTAAAGGCTCAGGATTTATCCCATGGACCAATAGTATATTGAAATATTAAAAATTATAATAATAATAATAAAAATTAAATTTAACGAACACCAGTTGTTCTTCCCCCTTAGTTTTCAGTTGTTAAATGTACGATGATGTGTGAACAGTGAGCTGATGCTAGCGCGGCGTGTTGGACGTTAGATCTATTTCTCTGTGGTCGCCTTGAATGAGAAATTCAAAGGTAAATTTTGGCTATTCCTTATATAAGTATAAAAGATATATATGCGTATTTAGAAAAAAAAAAATAAAAGAAAGAAAAAGAACGAAAGAAAGAATGAACAAAAGAAAGAAATGAGAACGAATGAAAGAACCCACGAAATAAAGAAAGAAAATAAGAAAAACCGAAAGAAAGAAAAAACAAAAGAAAGAAAGAAAAAAGAAAGAAAAAAAGAAAACGAAAGAAAGAAAGACAGAAAAAAAAAGGAAAATAACATGTCATGGCTGTGGAGTGCACATAACTTATGTTGTTATGATGTGCTGTTATGAATTATTTATGAGAAAATAGTTTGTCAGTGGGTGCATCCAGCTGTGAAAATTGTCCATTATAGACAGACAGGCAATGATTAACAGCATCTGATGTGCATGATCTAATGTAGGGTTGTGGTGATTTATAGCGTGCAGAATTGGAACAGTTGTAGAGCTCCAAGGGCAATACATCAAACATACGTAATGATGTTCGTCCCGGCGTCCACAGTGTTATGATGAGTGCCCAGAGTAGGTCACGGTCGTATTCATTGCAGTGACAGGGTGTGGCGTTGTATCATAACCGTGTGATAGGTGTGGAGATTGACTTTGTCAGCATCATATGATGGGTGTGTGGGTTGCTTTGTCAGAAGCGTATGACGGTAGGTGGGTTAATATTATTGTGTCAGAATTATATGATAGGTGTCTGGGTTGATTGTGCCATAACCTTTTGATAGGTGTGCGTTTGACTATGTCATAGCCGTATGATAGGTGTGTGGATTGACATTGTCAGAACCTTATGATGGGTGTGTGGGGTGACAGTCAGAACCGTGAGATAGATGAGTGAGTTGATTGTACCGAACCGTATGGTGGATGTGTGGGTTGAATTTCTCAGAACCATATAATGTATGTGTGTGGGTTGATTGTGCCAGAACCGTATAAGCATGTATATATGGGTTGATCAAATCAGAACTGTATGATAGGTATGTGGTTTGATTGTGTCACAACCCTCTGATAGGTGTGTGATTTGGCTTTGTCACAACCCTCTAAAAGATGTGTGGGTTGACTTTTTCGGAACCGTATTTTGGGTGTATGGGTTGATTGTATTAGAACCGTATGATGAGGTGTGTGGGTTGACCTTTTCAGAACTGTGTGATGATTGTGTGGGTTGGTCATATCAGAACCGTATGATAGGTGTTTGGGTTGACTTGTCAGAACCGGAGGATGAGTGAGTAGGTTAGCCGTATCAGAACCGTGTGACAGGTGTGTGGATTAATCGTATCAAAACCCTCTGATAGGTGTGTGGCAAGTAACCATATGAGTGTGTGTGGGTTGATCGTATCTGAACCGTATGATGGATGTCCACTTGCGGACGCTCGACGGCTAATTCAACGGAGCTAAGGATGTTGATAATAATTGTGGTACAATCATATTACAAGAATAGCAACGCATAATAGCAATAATAACAATGGTAACAATAATAACAGGAAGGGAAGAAGGAAAAATGAAGGGGGAGACGAACAAGAACAGCAGTAGGAAGATGAAGAAAAGAAGAAGTGGAAGAAGAAGAGAAAAAGTGGAAGAACAAGAGAAGAAGTGGAAGAACAAGTGAAGAAGCGGAAGAACAAGAAAAGAAGTGGAGTGAAAAGTGGAAGAGCAAAAGAAAAAGTGGAAGAACAAGTGAAAAAGTGGAAGCACAAGAGAAGAAGTGGAAGAAGAAAAGAAGAAGTGAAAAAAAAAAAACAAAAGAAGAAAAAAGGAGGGGAAAAAGAAAAATGAGAAAGAGAAGAGGGCAAGGGAGAATGGGAGAAAGAAGAAGAAGAGGAAAAGAGAACAGGAGAGGAAATAGGAGAAGAAAAGGAAGGAGGAAAAGAAGAAATAAAAGGGAAAGCTTCAGCAGCAGATTAGCAGCAGCACAAGAACAACAACAACAACAACAGCAACCACAGTTGGACAACGACAGCAACTTGCACGTACCTCACACACACCAGCAATTGCAAAAAAAAAGAAAAAGAAAAAAAGAGCAGCAGCCGCCCCAGCACTATCAACAAAATCAGCATCACCACCATCACCACCACCACCACCAACAGCAACAACTGTTCCACTGAAGCACAGAATAAAAATGTGACTGGAGTCGTCATTCACAAAGCCCGGTGATAAACAAGCAGTTTGCACATACGCCTGTGTGCATAAAATTACAGATCTATAGAACTTTAATATACAACGCTTCCTTTATCTTATAGCCACAGACTTGTCCGCCACGCGTGTGAGATCACCGGTATAACGTCAGTCGGTGTTAAGTTCTGTGATCTGCTCATTAATTATACCGTACTGTGGGTTTGTTAGTGACTTCAAATTACGCCTTTACGCACCAACTGCTTGAAGGTGTCTTTTTGTTTATTTATTTATTTGTCTATTTTGGCCGAATATTATTTTAACCACCTCTAAACTCCAAGCGTGTGTTGGGCACCCGTTACCTGGAGCCGGCGGACGCGGCGGCGCCCGGCGATTACGGAAAAATTTGAATTGGAAATAATGTTGGTGCGGCACAGATGGGGTCGCCACACGTGTACCAACGCACCTTTTACTTCTCTGACTGGCTGATTGACCGATTGATTTTAAATGCTCCCTTTTTGTTACTATTTGTCTCAGCGTGATGTGGCCAGCTCTGTCGTAATTACCTCAAAACTCGAATCGTTTTTTTTTTTCTATAAATTTAGGAGCTGATGAAAATCTCTTCAACTTCACTCGCTGATATGCTACATACGGTTGATACTATACAGACCCGTAGGGTTATTGCGTATACAGACCCTTACTTTGATCCAAGGATAGTGTAGAAAATTAGGAGGTAGACTTGTTTATTTATTTATTTATTTATTTATTTATTTGTCTGTTTGTCGGTTTATTTATTTATTCATTTATTTATTTGTCTATTTCTGTCTTTCTTGCTTTCTTTTTCAATTGTTTAAATCTATTTTAAAAATCTATTCAGTTTTGTTTACATTTTGGTGATCAGAAGACTCTGAAGCACCGACATTGATATTACAGCAGATGTTTTAAAGAGGGTATAGAAGAAGATGAAGTAGAATTATTTATGTCTTCTTTGAAGTGTGATGTAAACTGACCCGTGCTTTTTATAATAGTTCTTATCCTGTCTGCGTTATAGCAGCTTGGACGATAAGTATATCTTACTATGCGCTATAGACTGTAGTGAATACTTGTATTGTGAAGGCGAGTTTCACTGGCAGAAAGTATCATTGGTGAAATCTGAGCGTCATTTGAAAGACGTAAACATTAACTGTGTGTTATCCATTGTTGTAACATTATACTATTTTGACTTATCACCGAGCAGACTATCGCCTAAGATTCTTCAAAACCCTTGGGCCGTTTAGTAGTGTCATTTCAGAGAAGCCGATAGCCCTGATCAGGTGAATTGTATACCAATATCTATAATCTAGACCTGTCCTTATTTATACTTGTACGAAACGCCTGTTACTTTGTAGTCCTTGTACACCAGCTGATTTTGCTGGGAGAGTCAAGAAAATAAAGGTTAAAAAGAAAAAAAGAAAAGTTTGGATTCGACAACTAAAATTTAACTGGGGACTATATATTTGAACGAGAATACAAAACGCCATCTTATAGAATTGTAATTATCTCCCATTCTGTTAGTGTTTTTCACACGTGCTATAACTATAGGAATAGGAGATAAATTCTCTACAGTACAGCAACACTAACAACAGCAACTACAACTACAACAACAACAACAGCAACAACAACAATAACAACAACAACAACTACAACAACAAAACAAACAAAACCAAAACACACACACACACACACATACGCAAAAAAAAAAGTTTCAATGTAGTATTTTTGTCTGGAAACATCAAGTTCCTCATTTTAAGTTTGTGCCGGTCCATGGATAATGTTGCAATGTATCAATATGGATTTGTCCCGTCTTCCCATCTTATATCTGTCTCCTTCAGTTTGCTATCGAAATCAGGACTGGTGGCCATGTTGTTTTTTTTTTTTATGTGAGCTTCCAAAATAATAAAAAGAAAGAAAGAAAATAAATAAATAGAAACAAATGAATAAATAAACAATAAATAATAAATAATTAAATAATGAATAAATGAATGAATGAATTAATTAATTAATGTATGAATAAATAAATAAACAAACAAAGAAGTACATAATATAATAAATACATTAATGAATAAATAATCAAATAAATAAACAAAGAAATATATATGGTAATGTGTTTTCATGTCCGTTTTGCTACGTCAGTCCTTAGTTCAGATGAAACAAAAAGACCCGTCAGTGATTAGGTTTCCAAGTCTCCAAGGCAACGGACGTGGACAGCTGGACATATCAGCAAAATAATATGAGTAATATCGGTAACCAGAACCATCTGATACTCTCAGTCGCCTGGCCCCTTCCGTTCAATGCTAATTGGAGGTCTTGCGACTTTTTAAGTGGGATTCAATGTCGCGCAAAGTGCAGATACTACTCTGGTCTCGTACTGCGTACAGGGGCAGTACAGATAGTGAAACAGAGTAAATGAATATGTGAAAGGACACATTGAATTGTCTGTGATGGTAGTTTTTGTTACTTATCGTGTATTTGGAGCATGTGTATGATAGTGAATTTGGAGCAGAATATTAGTCTGTGTTAGGATATGTAATGTGATAGAAGAGAAAAATATACAGACAGACAGACAGACAGACAGACAGACAGACAGACAGA
>JBCEWB010174174.1:0-10143 GCA_039654565.1 Peronia peronii
GGACATGTTCGAGCAGGCGGTCGGCAAAGCGCCTTGTATCATCTTTATTGACGAGCTCGATGCGCTTGGAAAAGCGCGAGGTTCCTCCGTCGTTGGTGGTCACGACGAGCGCGAGCAAACGCTGAACGCGTTGCTGGTCGAAATGGATGGCTTTGCCTCCAACAGCGGCGTGATCGTGCTCGAGATGCACGACCGCCTCCGTCGGCTCGGGGTCGCGGTCGAGCACGTGCTGTTGTTCGACAGCGCTCCGCCGGGCCTCGATGCACCCGCCCGCGACCAACGCTTCGAGAACATGGCGTCGCACATCGGCAGCGGCGGCCCTGCGACGCTCAAGCCGTACCTCCACACCGTGCTGACGCGCCGGCTTGACGCCGTGCTGCTCGGCAAGTACGTCGAGTACCCGCCGCCCGAGTCGCCCGATCATGTCGATCTCTACGACTACTTCGAAGTGGTCGCGGCACAGCACGAGGTCGGCAGCTACGACGTCGACGTCACGCTCGTGCGGGCCGCCGACACCTGGCCGATGATGCCCTGCGACTACTACTGGTCGCAGCACCTCACCCGAACCTTCGAGATCGTCGACACACCCGGCGACCACCTGTCGATGTTCTCCGACGACTACGTCACGCTCGCCGAGGTGGTCGATCGTGCGCTCGAGTCGAGCGGGGTGTCCACATGATCGGCCCAGCCGGCGTCAAGCAACTCGCACGGCGTTCGATCGCCGCGGCGGCCTCGGCGGCACCGAGCCGTCCGGGTCTGGCGCCCAGCCGGTGGGGTCTCACGATCGCCGACGACGCCAGGCTGCACCTCGGCGATCGCGCACTCGCCGACCTGACGGCCGAACACGGCTCGCCGCTGCACGTCGTCGACGTCGACCGGCTCGACCGCGAGGCCAGCGATCTGGTCGGGCGCGCCGGCGCCAACGTGATCGCGGTCACACATCGCATGGTGGCGGTCGGCTCACTGATCCGGCGGCTCCACGACCACGACATGCTCGGCGTCGTCGTGTCGATCGAGGAGTTGGAGCGGGCGCTCGCGATCGGCGTCGATCCGGGCACGTTGTTCTACGCCGAGGCCGCGCCGTCCGAGGCGAGCCTCGCGGCCGCGATCGCCCACCAACCCCGCGCAGTCGTGGTCGCGTCGCCCGACACCGTCGAGCAGGCGCTCGCGAGCGTCTCGCGGCGCGGCGCCAGCGACCGACCGGCGCGGTTGATGGTCTCGGTCGCCGGCGTCGAGTCGAGCGGACCGATCGGTGGCTTCGACGCCGTCGACGCCGCGGCCGAGGCGGTTGCGCGGATCACGGCCGCGCCGGGGGCCGAACTCGCCGGCATCAGGATCACCCACGATCGGGCGATCGGCGACCGGGCCCAGGCCGAGCAAGCGATCGACTCGGTCGCGAGCGTCGCCGGGCGTCTGCTCACGCCCGGCATGCGCGGGCTCGACGTGCTGTTGTCGATCGATCTGGCGACGCCCACCTCGGCTCCGATCCCGGCGGTGCGGGGACGGCTCAACCGGTTCGCCGGTGTCGACCTTCGCGCCCCCGATCCCGATCGTGCGGCCGACATCGGCGACACAGTGCGGGCCGCGCGACACCGCCTCCAGCGCGTCGCGCCGGCTCGGACGCGACTCGTCGTCGAACCGGGCCGGGCGCTCACCGCGTCGACGCAGTGCCTGCTCGCGACCGTACTCGACGTCAAAGACGACGGCGACCCGGTCCACGTCGTTCTCGACGCCGGCATCAACCTCGCCGAGCAGACCCAGGACGACTACCACCACCTCTTCAACGCCTCGTGCACGGCCGGCGACGCCGACGAGTCGTTCCGCTTCGTCGGCCCGATCTGCACCCCGGCCGATGTGCTCTACACGAACTGGCGGATGCCGCGCATCGAGATCGGCGACGTGCTCTCGATCATGGACACGGGGGCCGATTTCGTCGCCACGTCGACGTCGTTTTCGTTTCCCCGCCCGGCGGTGATCGCGCTCTCGGGCTCGGAGGCCGTCGTCGTGCGCCGAGCCGAGACGTTCGACGATCTGATCGCACTCGACGATGTCGCCCCTCCGCCACCGGGCCTGGCGCACCCGGCCGCACCGACCGGACCGAACTGAGCCGGCCCGAACTGAGCCGGACCGAACCGGGTCGACCTCAGCGACCGCACCGACCACACAGCGAGCGATACCACCATGCCCAAGCAGCTTCCTTCCGTCTCCGTGATCGTGCCGACGTTCCGGCGCGAACAGGCGCTCGTCGGCGCGATCGAGAGCACCTTCGACCCCGACCTCGACGTCGAGGTGATCGTCATCGACGATTCGCCCGAGCGCTCGGCCGAGTCGGTCGTGAACGGCCTCGACCGGCCCGACGTCAGGTACGTCGCAATGCCGATGCCCACCGGCGGGCGGCCTGCGATCGTTCGCAACCTCGGCATCGGGCTGGCGCGCAACGAGGTCCTGTACTTCCTCGATGACGACGACCAGGTGCTCCCCGGCGGGCTCGCGGCGTTCGCTCGCACCTTTGCCGAACACCCCGACGCCGGCGTCGCGTTCGGCCGTGTCGAGTGCGTCGGCCCCGACAACCGCACGCGCGTCCGCTACCAGTCGTGGTTCGACCACGCTGCCTCGACGGCGCGTTCGATCCAGCGGTCGAGCTGGCTGACGACCGGCGTGATCATGTTCCGAGGCACGATCATCATCAACAGTTGCTGTGCAGTGCGGCGCGAGCTTGCGTTCCGGCTCGGCGGCTATGACACCGAGATGCCGGTCTACGAAGACGTCGAGTTCTTCACCCGCGGTATCCGGTTGAGCGGCCACCGTTTCGTCGACCAGCCGGTTCTGAGCTACTCCACCGGCCAGCCCTCGATCATCCACGATCTCGCCGGCGACGACGCGCCGATCGTCGAGTCGCACGCGATGATGTACGCCAAGTACCGGCAACGGTGGGGCACGCTCGACTACCGGTCGCTGCAGGCCGCCACCAAGCTGCTGCCGATCGGCTCGCCGTTCGCCGCCCAGAACGCGGCGCTCGCCGAGGTCGATGCGGCGACGGCGCACCGACCCGACGCCTTCATCGATCGGGTACCGATCACCCGACGCTCGGCCTGACCCTCCAGCCAACCCCGGCGGCGCAGGCGTGACGGTGTGGGCGACACGGCGTCGAGGTCGATGAGCGGGAATTCGCAGAAGACCGCGGCCCGGAACAACGTACCTCGACCGGGCAGGGCGAACGTCTTGGATACAGTTCGGTCACGGCTGACCTGATCGGGTGCGCACGAGTCTCCACCCGAGATCAGACCCTCCAATCCAGCTCGACGCACTCGCCGACGTCGGCTGCGGCCGCGTCTTCGAACAGCACGCGTCAGGCGCAGCTGACGACCGCAACGAACTCGTGCGACCGCTCGATCACGCCCGCCCTGGGGCGACACGATCGTCGTGCGGCGCCTCGACCGGCTCGGCAGATCGCTTCGGCATCTCATCGACACCGCCACGAGCCTCCACGAACACGACATCGGCTTGCGCAGCCTCGTGGAAAACCTCGACACCACCGCTGCCGGCGGCAAGCTGATCTTCCACGTCTTCGGAGCGCTCGCCGAGTTCGAACGAGACTCATCCGTGGTTTGCATCTGACTTCGCCGCGGCCGGGCCCGCACCAGCCGCCCACGCCTGCGCACGTGCAGCAGCGACGCCACGCAACTCGACCGACGCGACCTGATCGAAGGTGCGCCACGCCGTCGCCTCCGACGCCACTGGCCCCGACATCGCCGACTGCGACCGCACCCCGGCAACACCGGGACGGACTCGTCGCGCCCTGCGCGAGGGTAAGCACCATCTGCGTGCGCGTGCGGCCGGGATCATGACGACGCTGCGCGACAGCGCTCGTCGCGGTCGACGACCCGGCAGCCAGACCGGACACATCCGCGGTCTCCGACGACGCCCGAGGCAGATTGCACAACCGGCGCGCTGCGCACGTCGAGGTGATCGACAACGCTCGCCGTCGCTTGAGTGCGCCAGAAACGCGCGTCCGGGAGGCCTTTCGACCCGAACGGAAACCGGCAATTCTTCACACGGCTCGGCGCCCTTGCCGTTCCGCAGTGGGTGCTCGGAGGCGACTTCTTGGTGGGAGGTCGATATCGCTCACGGTCGGCCAACAGCCCGCCTCGTCTCACGTGCCTTGTCGGGCGACCCGTGCAGCCGCTCGCAAGGCGCAGTTCGGAGTCGCAGAGCACCGGTACGTACCGGGTGACACAGGCCCGGGCCGACGACCGAATGCTGTCTGAGCAACGCCGTACGTCGTGGGCGTACGAGGAATCGAACCTCGGACCTCCACCGTGTCATGGTGGCGCTCTAACCAACTGAGCCATACGCCCGCAGCGGCCGCAACGCTACCAGCCGGGCACCGCCACCCCACAACGCGCCGCTGCGGGCCGCCGTCCCGGTCGGGGCTCCGGCTCCCCCGACTGCGGCGATCAGGTCCGAGCCCGGTCGCACGCCTCCTGCCAGCTTCGGAACATCAGCAACGACCACAGCTCGGCGCTCGTGTCGAGATCTCCGGATCGATGCGTGCGCCACAACCGCTCGACCTCGTCGGCGTCGAGGATCCCGCCGGCGCGGATCGCCGACGGCGCGAGCAGATCACCGGCCCACTCCCGCAAGGGACCCCGCAGCCACGCCCCGAGCGGCACACCGAAGCCGCGCTTGGGCAACCCGGCGATCTCGGGCACGTACTCCTTGACGATCTCCCTGAGCAGCCACTTGCCCTGCCCGTCGCGCTCGCGCTGGCTCGGCGTCAGCGACCACGCGAACCGGTGCAGCTCGGGGTCGAGCATCGGGGCCCTCGTTTCGAGGCTCGCCGACATCGCAGCCCGATCGACCTTGACGAGGATGTCGTTGGGCAGGTAGTCGATCGTGTCGAGCGCCATCGCGAGCTCGGTCGCAGCGAGCCCGCCGACCCGGTCGTGGGCGGCCGGCCGTGGCCGACGACACCCGTCGGCCACGAGGTCGAGACCCTTGCGATGGGGAGGCAACAACAGCTCGTAGAGTTCGAGTCGGCTGTCGGTGGTGAGCATCGACCCGGCCGTGTGCAGGCGGCGACCGGTCCGATTTCGCAGCGGACCGGGCAGCGCTCGGCGCAGCGGACCCCTCCCGATCGCGTCGAGGGTGTCGGCGTCGAGATGGCGCAGCAGCCGTCCGAGCGTTCGCCGCACCGGCGCCGGCCCGCGGCGATACCGATCGAGCCGCTCGAGGAGCCGGTATCGCTCGTAGCCGCCGAACAACTCGTCGCCGCCGTCGCCGCTCAGCGCAACCGTGAGGTCGGTGCTCGCGAATCTGCTCACGAGCGTGGTGGGGATCTGCGACGAGTCGGCGAAAGGCTCGTCGTACAGCGCACCGAGTTCGGGGACGACGGCGAGCGCATCCGCCCCGGTGACGATCCACTCGTGGTGATCGGTACCCAACCGCTCGGCGATGATCCGTGCCGCAGGTGCCTCGTTGAGTTCGTCGGCCTCGAATCCGATCGTGAACGTGCGCACCGTGCGCGAGCCGGCTTGCTGCATCATCGCGACGATCAACGACGAGTCGACACCGCCCGACAAGAACGCGCCGAGCGGAACGTCGGCGACCATCCGAGCCTCGACGGTGGACCGCAGCAGGGCGTCGAGCTCGTCGCGCGTCTCGAGGTCGGTGCGCTCGATCGGACGGGCGGCGAGCGCCACGCTCGACGGGTCGTAGTAGGCGGAGATCTCGATGTCACCATCGCGGCCGACCCGTGCCAGCGACCCCGGCGGCAGCTTCGAGACCCCGGCCAAGATCGTGTGCGGCGCCGGCACGGCGAGGCGTTCGAGCATCGCGACGAGCGAGCGTCGGTCGACCTCGGTCGGAACGGTCGCGCTCGCGCGCAGTGCCGAGAGCTCGCTCGCGACGACGAACCGGTTGCCCGCGGCCGAGTAGTACAGGGGCTTTTCCCCGAACCGGTCGCGAGCCAGCCACAACTCGTCGAGCTCGCGGTCGTAGGCGGCGAGCGCGAACATACCGTTGGCCGCCTCGACCGCTGCCCGCACCCCGATCGCCGCGATCGACTCGAGCAGCACCTCGGTGTCGGCGTGACCGCGCCACGGGATCGACGCGTGGGTGAGGCGGTTCCGCATCTGACCGGTGTTGTAGAGCTCGCCGTTGTACGCGATCGTCCATCGGCCATCGCGCGACGTCATCGGTTGGTGGCCGGCGGGCGACACGTCGATGATCGCGAGCCGACGATGTCCGAGCGCGACATCGGCCCGCTCCCCCACCCACAGCCCCGCGCTGTCGGGCCCGCGGTGGCGCATCCGCTCCGACATCGCCGCGGCGACCTGCTCGGGGGACGGCCCACCCTGCCACCCGACCAGATCGAAGACCCCGCTCAGACCGCACATGATCGAATCAATCCGCACCGTGACGGGCTGAGCATATGGAAGCGGCACGTCCTGCGACGAGGCTCAATCGTTGCGGCCGAACTCGCTGCTGCCTCGGGAGATGACGAGACACCGACCGCACACTCGGCCACAAATCATACCGGCTGCGGTCGCAGGTATCGCTTCCATGATCCGCGAGCGAACGTTGGCGTCGCATCACCGCGACCCTCCGGACGATCCGCAGCGAGCGATGCGCTCCTGCGCAACAGCGCGCCGACGACCGCGTCGCCGGACGCGCCGCTCGAACCGCGGTCGCCCGCGGGTCGGCTGGGGTTCGGGCAGCATCGTCGACCCGCCCGAGGGACGTGTGAGCCCGACCGGCTCGACTCCGGCGGCCGTCGCGGCAGTAGCCCGGCGCGGTGGACCGGCTCGGGCGTCGCTTGAGGCGATCGTCGCGTGCGGGCCAGGTGGAGAGATGATCGGCCACTCTATGCATCGTCGCGGTCACAGGCAATCGTCCGAGCCGGCGCAACCACTCACGCCAGTCCCCCGAGCGAGTCGCGGGCGCTGGTAGCTTCACGAACATGGGACTCCGCGACACGCCGTCGGCGGCGCCCGCCACCCAGCCCAGCGATCCTGCGACCCCACCTCCGAGTACCGGCCCGGCCGCGCGCCTCGCGCGCGCCGCCCGATCCGCTTCGTCCGCTGCCTGCGGGCCGCATCCACGGCTCGGCACCGACCGGGTCGGGGCGGCCATCGCCGGCGTCGTTCGTCCACCCAACCACGCGCCGCCCGATCGGGCATGCTCGCCTGATGCCGCGCGGCGATCACCCACCCGACCGCGCAACACCCGCGCCGAGTCGAGTCCACTTTGCGCAACACCGCTGCGCCCAACACCGGCAGCCGTCGCGGGTGGCGGTCGGTCGATAGCGGGCGACACGGTCGATCTCGATTCATACCGGCATCGACACCGGGCAGCACCCGATAGAGCCCAAACCAGGCATCGGTCACGACACCATCTCGATCGCTGGACTGCGCTCGACGCGACGGCGATGCCGCGCGAGCCGACGATCTCGATCGGCGCTCGGGTCGCTTGAGAGGTCGCCGAATGCACCTGCGGGCGGTGGCGGCCAGCGGGTTGGCGCTCGCCACGGTCCGCGCCGGCGGACTCTCGCGCGACCTGCTGCTCTCGCGCTGGATCGGATTCGGCCCCGATCTCGACCCCTACTTCTTTGCGTTCTCGATCCTGGTGATCGCGCTCGGGGTGATCATGTCGATCGCTCAGATCGCGCTGCTGCCCGCCTACAGCCGCGAGACGGCGGTCCTCACCGCGCGGCGTTCGAGGCGGCTCGTCGCGGCGGGGCTCGCCGCCGTTGCGACGGGTGTCGCGCTCGCCAACACCTTGCCGGGCGGAGCGGGAGCCGGAGCGTTGTTGTTCGCGATCGTGCCGGCCGGTGGCAGCATCGCATTCTCCGCCAGGCTCGCGTCATCGGGGCGCCAACTGGCTGCGGTGCTACCCGGGCTCGCGCTCGCTGTCGTCCCGCTCGCCGGCGCACTCGCCTTGCAACGCGAGGTCGGCCTCGCACGGCTGATCTCGTTCGTCCTGCTTGCGTATGCCACCGAGATCGTCGTGCTCGCGGTGCTCAGCCGACCCCTGCACGTCGCGGCGGGCCACGGTCTCCGCAAGGCGTTCGACCGGACCGCGGTCGCCGGCCTAGGTGGCGCATCGATGATCTCGACGGAGTGGCTGGTGATCGACCTCGCGTTCGTGCGTTCGCTGGGGGAGACCGCGGTCAGCCTGTACTCGTTGGCGACGCGGATTCCCCAGGGGCTGAGCGGTGTGCTGATCCCGGCGATCACCAACGTGTTGATGCCGACGGCGAGTCGATCACTCGCCGGGGCCGACGATCTCGGTGCGCACTGGCCTACGATCCGTCGCACCGCGGCGCTCGCCGCGCTGGTCGGCGTCGGCATGGCGATCGTCAACGTGGTGCTCGCCGTCGGGCTCCGGCGGTTCGTGTTCGCCGGCAGCGCGGTTGCGACCGACGAGGCGAACGAGATCGTGGTCACCCAGGCGATTCACGGCATGATGCTGCCGATGCTCATCGCCGGCGTCGTGATCGTGCGCTACTTCCAGGCCGCCAACCACCACCGTCCGATCCTCCTGAGCGGCCTCGCCACGTTGGCGGTCAACACGACCGGCGACGCGGTGCTCGCCCCGTGGCTCGGCGTGCGTGGCATCGCGCTCGCGACGGTCGCGGCGTACACGCTGTCGTGTGCGGTGCTGTGGACCTGGGCGCGACGGCTCGGGACACGCTGATGAAGCTCACGGTCGTCATCCACTCGCTCGACGCGGGCGGCACCCAGCGGTTCTTGTCCAACCTCGCGGCGGGTCTGGTCGATCGCGGGGTCGACGTCGGCGTAGTCACACTGTCGCTCGCGGACGTCGACGACTTCTTCGCGATGCCCCGTTCGGTGCAGCGTCACCGCCTCAGCCTCGATCGCTCCCACGGTGGCGCACTGCTCGGCAGGGTCCGCCGCGACGTCGCGTCGCTCCACCAGTTGCGCCGGGTCATCTCCGACGCCGACCCCGACCTCGTCTTGTCGCTCGGTTGGTCGACGAACGTGATCACACTGGTGAGCACCCGTCTGCTCGGCCGGGCCGTGGTCGTGAGCGAACGCGTCGATCCCCGCGACAATGCGACGGGCAAGTGGTGGGCCAAGGCGCAGCGGCTCGTCTACCCGTTCGCAACCCATCTCGTCACCCAGACGGCGGGCGTCGAGCAACACATGCGCCGCTGGGTGCGACGCGGCCGGATCTCGACGATTCCCAACCCGGTGCCGACCGCGCTGTTCGACGTCGGCGTCGAGCCCGCCGCGCACCCCCATGTCGTCGCGGTCTGCCGACTGACATCGCAGAAAGGGGTCGACGTCCTGCTCCGAGCGTTTGCGATCGTCCGCACCTCGCACCCGACCGCACGGTTGTCGATCGTGGGCGACGGCCCCGATCGCGATGACCTCGAGGGCTTGGCGGCCGAGCTCACGATCGCCGACGCCGTCACGTTCCACGGGATGCTCGATCAGCCCGCGGCGGTGACGCGGACCGGCTGGGTCGGCTGCCTCGCGAGCCGCAACGAGGGGTTCCCGAACGCGCTCGTCGAGATGATGGCGATCGGGCTGGCGTGTGTGAGCACCGACTGCCGGTCGGGGCCGGCCGAGCTGTTCGAGGGCGGCTGCGGGCGGCTCGTGCCGGTCGACGACGTCGCCCGCCTCGCCGCAACTCTCGACAGCCTGCTCGCCGACCCCGCCGCACGCGCAGCGCTCGCCGAGCGGGCCCAGTCGCGCGCCCGCGAGTTCGAACAGGAACGAGTGATCGACGACTGGCACCGATTGCTGCGCGGGTTCGCACGGCGGTGACCACTGCGCCAAACGCCTTGCCGCACCACCCAACGGTCTGCCCGCAGCACACCGCGCCGGCCGAGCGGGCCCAGTCGCGCGCCCGCGAGTTCGCACGGCGGTGACCACTGCGCCAAACGCCTTGCCGCACCACCCAACGGTCTGCCCGCAGCACACCGCGCCAGCCGCGCCGGCCCAGTCGCGCGCCCGCCAGTTCGAACAGGAACGAGTGATCGACGACCGGCACCGATTGCCGCGCGGGTTCGCACGGCGGTGACCACTGCACCGAACACCTTGCCGCACCACCCAACGGTCTGCTCGCAGCACACCGCGCCAGCCGCGCCGGCCCAATCTCGCGCCCGCCAGTTCG
>JBCEWB010174185.1:0-10142 GCA_039654565.1 Peronia peronii
GGGAGGGTGGAACGTGAGGGTTTCAAACAGAATATATATTACTATAGATAAGCAAGTTTCCTTATTCGATCCCTTCTCTCTGTTCCGACGTTTCCTTTCCTTTCTTTTCTTGTGCCTCCCCCCCCCCTTTTTTCTCTTGTAAATCAGCCTGTTAGCCCACATAAAACTAAACAACTGAGTCTAGCTAGCACTTCCGACAGGTTGCAATAAATGTTCACGGCTTAAAGTAAAGCAAAACAACAGCCAAAGAAACAATGAATGAAAGTAGGCTTATTCTCCTTGCCCGAAGTTTAATAGCTGCAGGCACTATGCAAATGCGTGCTTGCAAGCTACTGTGCGTGATAAAGAGAAGCAAGAGCTCTTTGTTTTGCAATAGGGATTGTTTTTGACCAGCAGTACTGTGATTTCTCCTTGTCAGACACAAAAGGGTGTCAAAAACAAGCAATGTAAAGAGGGCATAAGTCATTTTTGCCTTTTGACCTTGAAAGGTACATTACCAAAAAGTCCCAGAAATTGATGTGCAAGGAAAATGTTGTCTCCTTATCATAATAATTTTATCCATATTCTTAGTGACCTGTCTTTCAAAAGACAAGGAGAAAAGCGATTGTTTTTTCTTCTGTACACTACTTGTTCAGCACCCCTTGTCTCTCGCAAAAGAAAAGTGATAGGACTGGTCAAAAACAATCTGCATTATATCAGCCTGAAAGATCATTACCGATAGCAAAACAATGTGTGAATACTATGTCGTGGACTTGTCTGTCCGCTATAGATTGCGGGAATGTTCTGTATAAATTGTTACATCTGATCTGGATTTGCAACAACAACGCGAATAACAAGAGTAAGATAAGATTAACAACAAAAAACAAAAACACTGACCAAAATCCAAATATAAAAGATCGTAGGTTTGTCTCTCTCTAGAAGATTATGTTTCTTCTCAATCTCTCCCCCTCACTCTCTCTTTCTTTCCACTGTCTCTCACTCCTTCTCTCTCACAGTCTTCCTTTCATTCTCCGCCCCAACCATCCTACCAAATACCATCAACACTATTGCCAGTTAAACAGGCCAGGTCTGTGCGCTCTCTTCATTTCGCTATTCCACAAGGAGTCACTCATGGTGTATATTTTGGGTATTTCTGACTAAATGACATTTTCTGCCCTCAAAGAGGAAGAAACCTGTTAATGCAGCACTGCTAATGTGCCAGTCATTTCCTCATTTTTCTCATTCACTATCCCTGGCTTAATGAAAACGTTTGATAATATATATATATGACCTATTGCCAAGCAAGGACTGTTGAAATCTATCATGACAATTTCCACTGGATGGTTCACATTCAACAGACTGTATCTTCAAAGCTACAATAAATTTATAATTGCTCAATAATTTATCAAACATGGCCTCACTGCATTGAGTTTCTTTTTTCAGTACATTTCTTGTTAAATAAAGGAAAAATAATAATGCAGAGTCCGTTTTCTGCTTTTTCAGTCTGATATCACTTTCATACGATAATTTGACAGGAAATCAAGATTCGAAAAACAAAGTCATCAACTTTAGCCTGTTAGCGCTTTTTCTACTCCTTTAAAAACTCCCATACACCCGACAGGTCTTTGTCGAACACTAAAAAGAAATATAGGAACTTATTTGAAAAAAGACACTATATATCCTCATTAAATGCGATTTGCCAGGAGTTTGACAGGAAAACGTATGTTAAGTTAAACATTTTTAAATGCATAGCATGTTCATCAGATCTGCGTTCAAGTAAATTTTACCAAAGAATAAAGAGCTTTAGCATATGCTATAATATCTGAAGTAAAAACCCAACATTCACTCGCTTTCTGTCACATTTTATTACCCTACTCTTCGATATCCGATTTCATGATAGATTTTTTTCACTTAATTTACACTATGATTTTGCTATTCAATTGTCTAAAAAAATAGTTTTTTTGTAACAAATTGCTCTGAAAGTGTGTGTGCTCATAACCAAGTCATTCATATATATGCTGCATTCACTACATTGATTAGGGAGATAAGCAAAATGCTTATTTTTCTTACTTGTATCACATGACCTATAGGATTTTCTCTTATTTGGCAATGGGTCATATATATATATATACATATATATAAAATAATATATATCATTCTCTCTCTTTATGCCTTTCAACCTGCTGGGTGGCTATCTCGATTTCCCGTTGCCACAGGAAGTTGGACTTATGTGCCAGATTTTGACCTGAAATTTAGTCGTGAAATTATATGGATGTGAGAGTTGCCTTCTCGTCTAGATCCTCAACCCATGTCATTGAATGGTTTTCCTTGCAATTGATTAATTCAGCCTATTTGCAATGCCGAAGTCGATCATAGACTGGATGCGCCCAACAGACGATCATCGCATGGACAATCATGATAACAAGAACAAGAGTGAGAACAAAATGATGGAGAGCAATAACAAAAATGGCGACTACAACCACATTCAAAATCATCAACACAGTGCCACGAATATTGACAACTATTGCCAACACACACACACACACACACACACACACACACACACACACACACACACACACACACACACACACACACACACACACACCAATACTGCACTGGCCAAAGCCACGCAGCCACAATGCAAATGGGAGTTGTTTTGGACCAGCCTTATTATTTCCCTTTGCCAGACACAAGGGTGTTGAACAAGCAGCATAGAGACAGAATAAATAACTTTTACACTCTTTGTTTGAAATGTTCATTACAAAAAAATATTTAAAAAATTCATTGTATATGGAAACCATTACCTACATATTGTAATAATTTTAACAAAATAATTTGTGATCACTTTTTTCAAAAGACAAGAAAAGTAAGTTTTTCCTTCTTTACACTGTTTCTTCAACAGCCCTTGTGTCTGGTAAAGGGAAGAAAAGTAATCCTCATTGGTCTAAGGATAGGAAGACATGACATAGTGCTTGTTAGACGATAATGGTAAAATGACCTGTGTCCACAATGCAGCTGGCATCTCATGGCATTGTTGAACACGACAGTTATCAGATAGTGCCATTACAAAAGAATATTCCAATATAACAGAGTTATGTTTTAATTCTTTAGAATGAAAATGACATAATTCATTAAATGACTTATGCCAGAACAAGTTTGTCTCTTTTCAGTATTTCCAGTGCTGAACATGACTTATGCCATTATTGTAGACCAGTGATAGTATGTGCAGTTGTAAAATGTATTGTTACCTCCTCGACACGGTTGACGGACGCCGTGGTTGGGGAGATGGCAGTGATGTAAATACACCTGTCCAGTTTGTCTTGCAACCATCTGGTCTCAGCGGGATTATCCGAGTTAGGGCAGCTATTCCTAAGAGCACACCTGGAAGCAGAAAGTGAGCAATATTTGAGTGCAATGGTCATACTTAAAAAAGCGAAATGATGGGTCTGATACATTGTGTGACAATGAAGTGTTCCAAATCTTCTAATGCTCATGTAGAGATAGTGAACACCAAGTTTGTCTTACATAGAGAGTTGTAAGACGTTGAGCCTTAACGTGACGTAAAAGTTTAGGAATAGTCCCAACGTGATGTAAAGTCTTTGGAACAATCTTAAGGTGACGTACTAGTTGCTGGAATAGTCTTAACGTGACACAAGAGTTGTTGAAATAATCTCAACGTGACGTAAACCTTTTTGGAATTGCTAGATGTGTCATAAAAAATATTGTTGGGAGTGGTGATGGAAGATGTTATCAATCAGGACCAAAAACTGAAGAGCACAAAAAGGGTAACCAGTAATAGAGCATTGAATTATATCACAATTCTGGGAACAACAAAATAGCAAGAGCAACAGAAAGGCTCTTTCTTGCATGACACCCGAACGACATTTGTATGGGAACAGTAAGGACGAGGATGATGATAGCAGAAAATTATGTGGATAAAATGCAGTAAGTTTGTTTGTTTGTTTGTGTTGGGATTTAATGGCACATCAACACGATTTACGGCTATATTGTGCCTAGCACAGTGAGATACGTTTAGATATCAAAAAGGCTGATCAAAGTATATACAAAATATAATACAGTTTGGGCAAGGCATTTATCAGATGTAAAAGGAACATCAGAATGGGTATATCAATTTGGATAATCAAGACTGTACATAGCAACAAGTAAGTAACGATTTTGTCAAAACATGAACTCTGCTTTCGCTACGCTCAACCTATTCCGTTTGCGGACGAAACTAAAGTCATGTATACAATTAATGGGTATAACATATAAACAATCAGTCTGCGGATGGAAAACAAACGACATCACATCTCTTTTCATCACAGACTCAAAAGGAATTTCATAACCAAGATAATTATGTATAGTGCAGTGTGCAGCATAATTGCTCCTGCTAATGGCCGCTTCAAAGGGAGACGTTCACTGGGACAAAAACATTCCTCCAAAGGAAACATGATGCAAATATTGACAGATCGATGAAATTGTACAGACAAAAACATGATTAAAATACGTGTGTGGGCTTATTGTCTTAATTGCGCCAGTGTGTGTGTGTGAGAGAGAGTTGTGGCCCAACGAAATGAAAAAGTACGGGAGAAAATGTGAGAGACGTGTAAAGGAGAAATAAAAGAGGAAAAGGGAGAAAGTGAGCAGAAAGAGAAGAGAAGAGAAGTGAGAAAGAGAGAGAGAGAGAGAGAGCAGAGGAGGGAGAGAGAGACACACAGAAAGATGAAAAACAGGAAGCGTAGACGGGAAAGATAATTAACTGGGAGAGAGAGAGAGAGAGAAAGTGTGAGTGAGAGAGGGGATATACAGCCAAACAGACTGAAAGACAAAGAATGACAGATAAACTGGGAGAGAAGGAACAAAAAGAGATTGTAGGGAGAGAAAAAGAGCAAGTGAATGAGAGAGAGAGAGAGACAGATACACACACACACACACACAGAGAAAGAGAGAGGGAGAGGGATGAGTGTCGAGAAAGAAAACATCAAGGGAACAGAGAGAAAGTAAACAGACTCCAGACAGTTAATGGAAAGTGCCAATCACTGTGATGCAGCTTTCTACGAAATGGATTCGGTTTTTTTTTCTCTTTTCTCCTTTTAGTGATTCTAGAATTCTATATTGCCTGTTTAGTTAACTGCATATGCTTGTAAAACCCCCAACAAAGATATCAATTCTGGAAAAAGAAATCAGATTGACTGTCTTCACTTTTCGCGACTCTTTCACTCAAACATCTTTTCCACATCAAGCTAAACGATGCACTTCGCCTTTTGTTTTATGCATATAAAGTTGAAGCAAAAACAATGTGAATCATTCGAATTGAGAATTCTTGCATACTTCGCATAAGAATTTTTAGAGCGTTTTCGAATTTACCTCATAACACAGATTCAAAAGGCTCTGCAATGTTGGAGCTTAATATTTCAATGATGACGGAAGGGATTTATCCCATTGTCTTTACAATTGAAAATTCAAATGAAAATGTTGGTGTTACACGAAGAAGATGTTGGGATCCGTCTCAGCCATACTTCATTAATGTTTTGCAGCAGAATTTCATTGCCAATAATACATTCGATTTCAGCGTATTTAAACTGCCCTCTGTTACTCATAGATGAAAGAGTCTATAATGGTTCACAATGAAAACTAGCAGTATTGATGCCTTTCGAATAATTAATAATCTTATCATAATGTTGTCAGAATCGGTATGCACATTATTTTTGGACTTTTTATTGACTCCCAGAAAACGAAACAATAATCTACAATGAGACCCACTTATTTACTGAACCTTTCTTTTCTTCTTCTTCTTCTTTTTTTTTTTTTTTTCGCTTAAGCCATTGAACTTCCAAGAATGTACTAAAAAATATGAATTCGATCAGAAAGATCTTGCTAGATCCACTGCAGCAGGCCTAGGACACCATGCTGCCCATATCTGTACATAAAGCTGTTTGGCTCACGAGCATCGGTAAGGTTTTAATCAAAGGCCGCGCAATCTTTGCTCATGCAAAAAAAAGGCAGGACAAAATATGGAAAGCCTTAAGATGCCAGATGTGATGGACAGCAGGTGGCGCGTGCACTCAAGCCAACGGCAAGAACTTCCGGGTCGTCTTGACCTTTATTTCAAACAGCCAAACTGGCAGCCTGGTAATATTCCCAGCTAGGTAGCCCAGCCTGCCTAAGCTGAGCTGATGACAGACTGAAAGTTCATGGAGGAAGTAGTAGTAAATACGATAGGAACAAGTGAAAGGGATATGGTATAGCCAGCTAAACAATGCAGTCCTTATATATTGACACAGTAAGTAACATAACCTGTGTCAATAATGGACAACTATTGTATGACATTTATGACTGGTACATTACTTTTTCATATTCGTAGAGTTTGAGGTAAATACTGTATGACAGAAACGAATGAAAAAAATATAGCATAATATTATAGCTTTACATTACAGTATGTACAGATCATACAATGCTGGTGTCAGTAATGGACAATTACAGAGTGAAACAGATGACTGAAACATGAATTATCATAACACAGAATAACAAACCAAAGTTTGGCTCACGGTATGAACCACCTCAATACAACCGTGTCCATAATAAAAAGTGCTGCAGTTTCAGACGAAAGAGAACATTTCGATTTCTGTCTCATCACTGGCTCTGTTTCGATCTTTGTCCAGTGAATTTTCTGCTTTCTTTTCCAAATGCAATTCAAGTTTACATAAGACTCTTGTTATATAGTCTGATGTATGAACAATTAACAATATTAAGAAATTTTCACGTAGTTCCCAAAATACAGATATCAACATCTGTCCAATCGTTAGTGAGTATGACGAAACAAAAAATTAAAGAAAAAAAAAATGCCTGTAGGTGATCATAAATATCACCATCGTCACCATCATCAAGAACAACAACAACAACAACAACGATGAACCAACGACAGTAATCAATCATATGAAACTAATCGGAAAAGCAACGAAAGCCTGGCGGCCTTTAGGAAATCTAAGTCATCTCAATCTTTGTACGACACGCTAAACACTAACCACACGCCATGTGTGAATTATTAAAAGGGGCCACGATTTGTGGGATCACCGAAGGTTTGTCCGAACAGCTGGGGCTTGAGTGCAAATTACCCTGTGCTGCCGTGGTTATTAAAAGCACATGGTGATAGTGAAAACGCTTCTTTGAATTAAAGGCAGGCAAGTGCTTGACATGTTTAAAAATCCGTCTTGACCTGCAGGCAAATCCCTGATTGCTGCTGCAGGTGCATGTTAGCTAGTTAACCGCATGTGTGCCAGGCTCTTGCCTATACACATCATTGTCTAAGACCCATAAGGCTCTTCTCATTTTTGACTGAATGGATTTCAACATTAAAAGCATAGATTTGCTTGGTTATTAATTTCCACAACTTTCCACAACTTACTAGCTCAGATGAAACAAGCATAACGTTCACAGCTTTCTAAATCATAGCTAACTCTAATCCCTCCTGTTTGGATGAATGGAATTCGACACTAAAAGTATACGTTCACAAAGCTACTATACTTATATACTATATAATAGTATAGACTGGTATAATCTGACCTGAGAAAGCTTGCTAGATCTCTTGCAGCAAAATCTTGCATACTAAACTTGCTACTTCAAAGCTTGTTACAACCCTACTAATTGTTTTCCTCCTATTTGGCTGAATAGAATGCAACACTAAACTCTGCTTCTAATAAGTCTCCTTTATAGTGCATCAAAGAATCAAGCTGGTCTGGGATGTTATTTATATACACTAATTAAAAGAATGAAAATCAATTGGACAGAGGTCATGACGATGTAAAACTAAAATCCTCAATTTCTATCTTTTTTACCATCTTTATTTTTTTGCGTTATGCCAATATCTGAATAATTTTTCTAAAATATTAGAAATAAGGGCCGCAAAGCGACAAACTTTTGATAACAAATGAAGTCATGTATAATGCCTGACTCTGGAATGTTTGCTCTGTTCAGTCTTCCAGTAACATCTCCTGGACAAAGAGTTTTGTACCTTTTCCATGCAATCTTGTAAACTTAGGACGCGCCTGAATAATTACTGAAGTGTTATTACGCCAGAAGACACCAAAATCAAATTTCCAGTGATTTATTTATTTCATCTTCGGCAGTCCACCGGATTCAATGATGAATGAGACCTCAAAGTTTTTACACCAACTTTGGAACAAAATATTCATTTACTTCTTTCTTTCTTTAAAATTGGATCGCCCTTATAATTGAAAAACATTATATTTTAAACAGTGTTGTATTCGTCGTCCTCTCTGAAAAGCCACCAATTCGCATGCTATTTTATTGTGAGCTCAGAAACTTACGACCGCCCTCGCAAATGAGCACATTTGGGCTCATGCATGCCGTGGTCTCTAAAGGCCAGAATACAAATAAGCGATGCGCTATTGATGTGCGTGGAAAAACATAAAAAGTTCCAGCGGATCTTACGCGTTGGGTCTCAAAGCAAGCATGCACTTACAAACAAACTAGCAAGGCTCAGTGCCACATTTCGCACAGGGAGTGTGCTTGGCGCAAATGGGGTGGTTTTCCCTATGAGAAAATAAACAATGGGTCTGTTAGCGTGTGAGAAATCAAAGAGGTCGCTTTTTTTAATTTTGGTTTATTTTGCTCTCCTGCCTCTTGTCATGGTACGTATTGCAGGCTTGTGTGCTTCTGAATGAAGGAGTGAATGAATGATGAAGGGAGTATGTGAGGGAAGGATTGAGTGAGTGAGTGAGTGAATTACTTAGCCAGTGGGTGAGTCAGTGAATAAACGAATAACCCAAAGATTGACTGAGAGATTGATTGATTGACGGATTGATTGACTAATTGATTGATTGATTGAGTGAGTGAGTAAGTGAGTGACTGACTGAGTTGGTGAGCGACTGAGGTGGAGTGAGCGGAGGAGTGAGCGAACGAGTAAGATCAAAGATGTAAAAGAGAAATGGGTAAAAGGTCAGTGATAACGACAGATGACGATAAGGGCAGACAGACAGGAAGAAATTGAGAAATGAGAGAGAGAGAGAAAGAGAGGAAGAGAGAGAGAGAGAGAGAAAGGCAATATAAAAAGAAAGATAGGGCCTATATCAAGAGACCAAGAGAAAGAGAAAGGTTAAAAAGAGGGTATATGCCAGAGATAATGAAGGACAAAAAGTGAAAGAATTCAGAAAGAAAGGACAAAAGATAGAGGGACAAAGGGAAAGAGAGAGAGAGAGAGACAGAAGGAGAGAGAAAGAGAGAGAAAGACGTGGAGGGGGGAAATACAACGTATGCATATGACACATAACAATTACAAGCCCCAATCCTTTCGCAATAGACACCACAAAATCAACAACGTTTAATGTCAGTCAGCAGATCACCGTGCCGAAGATCTGTGAGTAAAAATATGAAGACGACATTACATTAAATAAATAAATGAATAAATGAATAGATCAAGCACAAATAAATATAGAAATGTCAGGGGCAGTGAAGGACTGTTATTTTTCAGAGAATCTTTCTCTTTAACGTACATAAATATCAACGACACACACTCGCATGCACACACACACACATACACACACACACACACTGAGAGAGAGAGAGAGAGAGAGAGAGAAAGAGAGAGAGAGAGAGAGAGACGATGACTGCTATTCTATGGTTCAAGCTAACCGACAACTTTGGGGTTCACTTCCGTCCAAAACGGACATTAAATATTAATTTATTTAATGCCACATCTCTCACGGAAAATCATTAATTGGCTCCCTCATCGAAGCGTCGGTTCAACCCTCTGTGGAGATCTCACTCACGGGCGCGGGGCAAAGGAAGTAGTTCTTTGTTCCCGTACACATTGATGTTCTTGCATTCTGAGATAACCTACTTGGGGATAGCAAAGATGGGCGGGGGTGAAAAGTCGCAAAGTGGTTTACAAATCTACTCGAGGATGCAAATGTTTAGTAGCAAAATGGAAAAAAGAGGGAGGTATGGGTGGGAGTGGGAGTACAATAGGCCTACCTTTTAGATTCTGTGACATACGCAGGCATGAACAGACCGATAAACAAACTGACAGACAGACTGATAGACACATCAGACACACTGACATGCAGACACATAGGTAGATAGATAGATAGATAGATAGATAGATAGATAGATAGATAGATAGATAGATAGATAGATAGATA
>JBCEWB010174206.1:0-15060 GCA_039654565.1 Peronia peronii
CCGATCTGCTCCTGGATTTTCCTATTTCGGATCAAAATGACGATTTTTTTTTTAGAAAGGGTTATCAGTTACCAGATTATAGGTCCGGAATGTTCTTATGACTGAAAAAACTATTTATTGCAGATTATTTGTGTGTGTGTGTGTGTGTGTTTCGGGGGGGGGGGGAGTCATCCCACTTCCGCAAAGTTCTCTATCAAAATGAGGGAACAGATGGTATTGATAACTCTTTTATTCTGCTCCTATTGATAACAGCAATTGCTGAATTCAGCATGGGTCTTGTGAGGATTTCTACTGTCATAACAAATCACTGATTGGCGAGCTTACTCATTAGATCCAGTGAAATGAAAGAAAGTGTCTCTACATGAGTAGTACTCTACATTTGCTTATCAAATAGCAATTATAGGCGCCGAGGCCACATTTAAAACCCAAGAACAAGCCCCGTATTAGCCATTACACACACACACACACACACACACAGAGAGAGAGAGAGAGAGAGAGATGTATATGGTTATTTATTTCAAAGTCTTTTCTGCCAAATTGTAGAGTTTTGTGCTTATTAAAGATTTTTCAGTATGTTTTATAGTCAATAGATCAATAGATTTTGGGCTTTTTTGGTGTGCTTTTCTCAAAACTTTGTTGTTCTTTTTTTACCTTATCTTTCTATCTCCTCCAAAACATATTAACATATATTCATCATAATTTCATATACATATTTTCCTTGACATAATAAACAAAATGACAGAAGCTTCTTTTTTTTCTGGTACCTCATTTACTTTTTGAGAAAAAAAAATAGTGAATGAAAATGCCAATTTTGTACATTTTTTATATATAGCATATTCAAGAATTCATTTTATAAAATTCATAAAATTAAAAAAATAAAAATCAGGAAAAATTAAAATCCCTTTTAACAAAATGTAGATATTAGATGTTAGAAATAGCATGCAAACTTTGGAACGATTCGGTCAGGTAGTAATGAAGGAGACAGATTTCGTGAAAAACAGGGCGAAATCCAAGATGGCGGCCGTTTCCATGGCAGACAGACATGCTAGCAAGTGTCCAAGAACATATTCTGATTCAGACAAATATGCCAAGTACACGTGCATACAGTAAAATGACTTGAGGTCAAAGGCAATATATATATATATATATATATATATATATATGTTATATTGCGCTCTCTATCAATTACATCCAGTGCTTAACTTTTAGATGAATCGTATCATCTCTACACTGACGTAGTTTGACAAATCGAGCTTTTTTTGTCTCCTCTGTTACTACCACACCCAAGGAAATCACGATTTAGTTTGGATATGTCGCTTTATAATTGGGGGGAGGGGGGGGGGAGATGCGGAGAGGGGTCCTGAAAATAAAGTTCTAGGAACGAAACATCAAATTCAGAATAGGGTTTTTGCTATTTTTAGACAATTCTGATGTGAATAAAATAATATGCATCCCTTTACCTGAATTTTATTCACACTTCCGAAGGAAAATTAGATATTTCGTGGAAAATTAAGAAATGTACATTCCGTCAACATACATATTGCATAAATTTATTATAGACATTGTATGACACATAAACAAAAAACAAATGCGTATTATCTTTTTTATAGAGCTATTTTAGTCATGTGCAAAATTTCAAACGAATACATTCAGTACTTTAGAAGCCTGAGGCTTTTGAAAATAGCTACTTTTCAAGTCACGAAATCCAATATAGCGACTTGTCATGGCAACCGGACACAAAATAAAACAAACAAAAAATCCACACTTTCCCTCTAATTTGAGCATGCTGAATCCGAATTCAAGCTCAAAAAGTCCCTAGCTCAAGCATGAAAAAAGAATCACTCTCTTAGTTGGTACATCTTCAGGAAGGGCAAAGAAAAAAAATCATGTTGTGGAATGTTCTATCTGAATTGATGAGGAAAGAAATAAACCGCTTTGTAAAATGTGTTTCGTCAAATCACTTTAGTGCGATTTTTCGCCCTCTGATATCAAGGTTTCCAGGACGAGGTGAACATCAAAGCGTTTATCGAATGAAGGCGGAGCAGGGAGAGCGAGCCACTGATGTTCGAACGTGCACATCGTCGCGATAAAACAATGCCCACCTCTCAGGTTCTCAGTGAACAAAGTTCAGGTTGTGCCCTGACCTTGACTCATCTGTTCATGCACTTGTTCTTCAAATTTCAACATTGGCGGACCTCTCTTTCTCCAGAAAGAAGGTGGGGGCGGGGGAGGGGGGGGGACAGGAATGGAACGAGAGGAAAAGGAGGAGAATGGAAAAACTTTTCTTTTTTCAATAAACTAATTTGTCGTGGTATGGTCTCAGATTGGTTGTATGTGAAATTCAGAATCAGATACAACCTTCACATGTCTTGGTCAAAATGGATTTTTACCAGTCTGATTCCATAATGGCCCAGGTACTTAAATTATTTCAAGAAAATGGACAAAAATCGTTTTATGCAAAGTTTTAACACCTACAAGTAGGTGTTGGCTTTTTTATTTAAAAGAAAAAAAGCACTTAATTAACGAAACAAAATAATGGCTGTTCAATTAGATTACTTGTTTACTGTTGGTTAGCAGTTTAACTTGAGAAAGAAATGACTGAGGCTATTCGAATATGACTATGACATCACAAAGAAAACTAAAGTGAAAATGCTTGGCAGGGGCGAGGTACGAAGTAAGTTTGAAAGAGATCAGTCTTACAACGTCAAAGAGAAACGATGATGTGAAGATTTAATCACAGCTGCAATACGGGTACAATGACATCATAGCTCAGCATTCCAGGCCTCAGAGATGATGGCAGCCCTGACGTGTGAATGCTAAGTTGGGGTTTTATCCAGATCTACAAGAAAAAATCACATTGATTTCTGGCTTAGAAATACTAGAAAGCAAACGACATTAGGGAGAAAGCAATTTCTTTGATGTTGAAATGTGAGAAGGTTAAATGCATAGAAAATTTAACAAACTATCTAAATATTTTTTATTGGTACATCAAACATCACTATAGAATATTACACTTCTTGGAAAATATTTTCAAAATCAATGAAACAAAAATCAGTTTAAGTAATTCTTAATTCTAGAGAGTGCAATAGATTCTTCAAGCTAAATGTGACAAAACAACGTGGAACAAATACGTTAGAAAAAAATATCTGAGGTTATATTCAATTTTATCAGACATATGTGTCGATGATTTTTATCTAAAGGGAGAAAAAACATCAACATCACAGAAACGTCTCGAGAGAGCAGTAAAACTCGAGTCGTCGATCTGACTCTATATGATATAATAACTTTGTGTGCTAGCCTAAATCAACATGGTGGAAAAAAACTTTCAGGGCGTTTCTAAATTGGTAACGAGAGCTTCCTCATCTAGCCCGAGTTCTCTTTGTTCAACGATTGGTCACCAGGCCATTGCTCGGTGAGTGCGAGACGTAGCATCTTCAAATCTCCGACTAATCTGAACTTTGGCACTAAAACAAAGAAATAAAGGAAGAGAGGGCCCTGGTTATCTGCGGAGTTGAAAAGCTATACTGACGTGGAGAACTTGGCTCCTTGTCAAAGAGCCTCGATCTGGGTCCGTCGTCACGTGCGTCCCTAGACGAAAGGGTATATATAAACTTTACATTTACCAACCTGGCTAACAAAATTCATACTCGTTTTTTTCTCAAACGGAGACTAAGACTCCGATAATTGCCGTGATTCTAAGTAACGGTAAGTCTAATTTGCATCTGTGTTCAGAGCATTCAAAGCGTTAGCAATTATATAGCAGAATATGGTGTGGGTTAAGGGTGGAATTGAAATTTCAAAAGTCTGTGTAAGCCCAGACATGTGTGCAGCTATTTTGGATCTCGACTCATCACGATCAGCTGATGCTTCTAACAAAGACTGCGAGGGAGCAGATGGGTAATACTATGAATGTAAGTTATACGCAAGAGTTCAGTGATCATGGTCTAATTCAGTGATATTGGTTCGATCGTGCTCTCTAATTTTGAATCATAAGTCGGTCGTTTCTTTGTTCGCAGAATGATGTGTTTGTAAACAAAAAGCACGTGAAATCTCTACAGCTATTTTTAGACCCCAGCCCAAACAGGTCAGGGGTCAGGAGGGCAATTCCCTACCTGTCTGGAACAGCTCCCTGCGTGCATCGCTCACGGACTGGAAATAACCACCTTGCCCTAGAAAACGGAGTCAGGTAGGCTAGTACATAGACGTTATACGCACTTGGCAAGGGGAACAGGAAATTTGCACACGGCCCAATTCCTACTACGCAAAATAATGTGTTGTTTTCTTCCCAGATACCCTATGTTACCTTCATCCCTGACGTCATTTCACCGCCAGCTGAACAGCGAGCGCCGCTTCGGAATGTCTTCGCCTTCAAGTTCTAATGGCAGCGCTAGTAGTGTCCCTGTGGCCACAGTGGCTGGAATAAGGGCTTCGTCTCCTTCTTCTTCCACTACGGCGACAACGACAGTGGCCTCAGGACACTCCACCGGACTGTCGTATTCACCGGACTCACAAGCGCAGAAGTCCGTACTGGAGCACCTCCTAGACCGGAAACTGATTGAGGGAGACTTCTGGTACGTCATAGTAGCTGAGTGGCTAGAACATCTGAAGAAGTATGTAGGTATAAACAGCTCCAGAAAATATTACGGTCAGCGGGCAGCGTCTCCGCCCGGACCTGTGGTGACCAGAAGAGATTATGCTCATACAGTGGATGTTGTACACGAGGATGCTTGGCGGATGCTCGTACAGTGGTACGGACTGGCCGAGGGCCATAAGGCGATGAAACTGGTGGTCTACAAATATGCCAGAGGGCCGGAAATCGAGCACAATATCAATTCGTTCAAGATCATGCTTTGTAACTCGCCACCGGAGGATTTCCATATAGTGCGCTTTAGCAAGATGGAGAAAGTGGGTCACGTTGAGCATAAGGCCCGACAACTGTACGCCATTCCACTGAGCCAAGAATCACGTCTCTGGGCTAAAGCAGAGGCGGATGCTGAATGGAGGCCTCTGTTTTATCGCGATAAATCCATTGGCATTGTGTTGGATATGGACTCTGATTTCACAAGGCCCGTCATAGCTCTGGAAATAATGGATGCAGACGGCAAATGGGTGGGAGGTCCCGAATCAACTGAGGTCCCCGAAGACGCATCTACTCATGGGCGTATCTTGGAGACCAGCTTGTTTGACGATGTCACCACACCATGGGAGCTTGACATTCACGAGCAGATTGATCAGATTGGCAAAATATTTCTTGAGAAACTGCATGGAAATTTTAACGTGTTTGTACAGGTAGGTGACATTATTCTATACATATTCTTTACATGTATCCCATTTATCTAAGTGATTCCCATCCATGGTTTTGGTAACACATATGCATGCATTTTATGGAAGCTTCAATGTGTAAATTTAGTTTGTAATGGTAGTAAATGAATTCAAATCCACACCCTGGTCTTGTGTGGGAAACTACAGTTGCAGCCACTTCCTGCCAAAACATTATGTTATAGTTTTATTATTATTATTATTGCTATTATTTTGTGAGTGTCCATCTAGAGTGAATATGTTAATCATTAGTTTCTACAATAAACGTGGAAGCAAAGATAGGGATTACAAATATAAAAATGTCATAGAAAAATTCTATATGTTTCATTTTAAACATAGTCCCTTTGACCATATTTGGATGTTACACGCTGTCGATTATAAGGCCGAAAGTTAAAAATCAATATATGTGTTCCAATCCTTGCTTATTCGACCACAAAAATTTTATCCTGTGTCTCAAGATTCCATTGATAACCGCATTGCTATGCTCTGAACGAATTCACGCCAAAGTTATATTCATATTTTGTTTTAATGGAAGTAGCTGAACTGTTTGTTAAGGCAGCTGCCCTTTCACAAGAATGTCTGTGAGAGGGAAAACAGAGCAAGAGCAAAGACCAAAAAATGGCATCAATAATAGATAACGTTCTCCTTAAATTTACAATTATTCAAACGACAACAGTAAGAAGGCCTTGTCTTGCAAAGTGCACTGTATAATTTGACTATTTGTGTCTTTGTGTTAACCCTGAAATAAACTCTTTTATAAGTGATTCACTAAGTCACGACGTTCAATACGAACACAAATGTTTCTATGTATAGCTAGCTTGGCTCGGAATGTGTCTCTGTGTTTCTGTGTAGTGAATAAAATGTCATTTGTTAGGACAAATAATTATTTGGGAACGACATATATCTGTGTGATAATAACAATAATAATCATGATTATTCGTGCTCTGTTATTTGATCCTTAGATTTTATAATCTGTAGTTTCAATACACCTGAACTGTAGCCTTGGAAAAAAATATATATGAAAAAAAAATTGCCTCGACCTGCTTCCACATGAATATGTTAAATTGTTAAGCTCATGATATTGTTATTTATTCAGTTTAGTCAGAGTCAACTCTCGTTTTTTTTTTCTTTCCATGAATTTTCTTTGTTACAGCGCAAGCTTGACATGACTAATTAAGTATCATGCTTAAATGGTTTTTCTTGGGCAGAGAGCCAAGGATCACATTGATGCACGTGAGTGTCAGCTACGTGAGCGAGAGCGACAGGTGTGTGCTCGAGAATCAGTAACAGAAAGACTTGGGACGAGGCTGGAATTAAAGGAACTCAGATTGAGTGAAGAGATGGCTCGATGCGAGGAAAAGATCAAGGTACTTAAGAGTAATACCTCCTCATATGCTCGGTTCAACAATAACAGTTCACATGAATAACTGGTACTGGTTTTGATAAGCCATAGACAGGAAGACTGTCATACTGAAAACTAGAAACATTAAAGACAAACGTTTAATTTGATATAACCATATTCTCCTAAATATTTGCAAATGTTAGACATTTAACTCGTGACGGACACTCTTTAGTTAATCAAGCACCTGGATTTACTGAAATTTATAGGATTATAATAGCTGGGTCTTCATTCTTCAAAAACACAACCTTTACTCCCCATTCAGTTGTTATATTATGAATGATATAGCGTGGAATTGGCGAAGTTCAGAAGAAACAACTATTAGTAATAGTCACAGTTTGAGTTAGTTAAACTGTCTCTGAGGACAAAATAATTAGATTATTCAACATTAACCGAGTCTATGAGATCCTCTTTTCTCTGAGCACAATCCCAGGCACCTAATTTAACTCTTTATTCACTCCTCAGGAGTACGAGAGTCGACGACTAGAGCTGGAAAGGCAATTTGGCGAGAGACAAGAAGAGGCTGATAAAAAACTCGCTGAAAAAGAAGAGGAGCTGTCCAAGCACAGGGCAGAACTTCAGGCAGAGAAAGACAAATTCCAAGAAGAATTGAACGTAAATGAAATTCAAATAATCAAATCTTTGCAGGCGTTTCTCCTGGCTTATCAGTTATCAGTCAGTTAGTTAGGAGTGAAGGTTTCATAAATCGAGATTTCAACATAATAGACCAATTTCTAATTATCCTTACTGTGATGAAGGACACAATATATTCATATTTAAGTATTTTAACTTTATTCTAAAGTTATGATCATGATAAGGGCTCTATAGCTCGTGGCAAAAATATTTAATCTTCACTTAAAGACAATACACATAGTTATGGATCTGTTTAAGAATCTTATAAATAAATCAGTGAACAGATCCAAATCTTTACAAAGGGCAGCAACTCGATGATTTCCTTTGGGTGCAATGAATTCAGATAGATTAATTGGTGGATATAATACTATGAAATAAACTCAACAGTGTGACCAAGAACTCTCTTTGACTATCATTGTGCATTATCCTGTGCGGATTCCAAATCTAATCCATAAATTAACAATGCTTTCACTCATTAAAAATATAGATACATCGAAATGGAACTGAATCTCCTATTTCGGATATTTGACTTGCATCTGTACATTAAAAGCGATCATTTACCATATCAACAGACCCTTCCATTCCTACAAAACGATCGGTACACATGTCTTATTGTTATTGCCAGTGTTTACCAGTGAGTCCAAGTCTACGCGACAGATTTGCATATCTTTGACTAAATATTTAACAAATTGCCTATCTCCTCTTATGTCTTTCCCAGAGAATGGGCGAGCTGTGCAAAGTTCAAGAGAGCCGGATCAAGCTTGACATAGGTGGCAACCAGTTCACAACCTCATTACTTACACTGACTAAAGATCCAGATTCCATGTTGGCAGCCATGTTCAGGTAAGGTGATATTTTTTTTTCTGTCAGTACTGTCTTATTTCCAGTAATTTACTCTACGTGATAGCACGTGTCATATTGCAATCCTATGATAAAATTAACACAATAGAAAAGGATCATATTTATTTATTAAGAATCAGTAAGTACGTTTGCTGGTATTGACATTGCCAATGCTATGTTTTTCTTTTCTATTTTCTTATTCTGCAAATCATCCTCTGCAGTCTTCACTATACACCATACCATTAGAATTTTCTTCACTTTTCCAACTTAAATCTACTATACTAGAAAGACGGACAGACAGTAAATTTAAACTGACATCAACCACTTTCAAATGTGATCACGACTTTTATGTTCATGGCTGAGCACAGCGATTTATTAGGAGAGTGAACAAATTACCGAAGTGCAATATTCACGACTTCAAAATAGAAATAAATATTAGTAGTCCATGTTTCACGTGTCTTTACATAATATGAACATCTGCAACATCCTGATGTGAGACAGTGAATCTATTTATAGATATAGATAGGATTCACATTAAAGGAATAACTGGTTCCATCGGCCTCTCAATAAATAAGAAAATATAAAATTCTCGTCTAAACTTCGATCCTGTCAAGCTATAAAAGCAAAAGTTGAGGGCATTGTTAGTTAACATCAACTGCAACTGCAGATCTTGTATAACAGCCATCAGCCGTCCTTCATCACCATTAATTACGCGTCCTAGAACGAAAATACTGATAGGAAAGTTACAAATCATGAAAGCAAAATTGATTGTCAATAGATTTATTCGAGGGATATCTCTTTTCTAGTTCTTGACACACCCTTTGCAGGTTTATTCACGGTCGTAATTTTTTCCCTGTCGTTTGTGTTCATGGTATGATTTGCATTTGCCATACTGACTCAATGATTTCGCCCTGACGGCTGCTTCCTATTTATTTGTTGCAACCTGTTTCTGCTTTGAACAACAGTGTGCAAAATGATGGAGCTGAAGACAGTAAGGAATAGATATGGAGCAAAAGTAAATAGCCAACAATCTACCCACCAAAATAATGGTTCAATAAGATCTCTTTTGTACACTATGACACAGTGCTCTATCTCTGTGCTATTTCGTAGTTGTACTGTGATGTTTAAATGCCCGGATATCAAAAAGATCGGTGCGTTGCAGACAGCAGAGAAAACAAAAATCGCTATAATAATCAATCTCGCATTAGTTCTTGAGCAGACAGATTGTACCTTTTGGGATCTGACAATAGAAATGACCCGTTCCGTTGTTACAGCCACTAGAGTCCAATTGCTGCTGTACAGAAACACATTCAAAATGTACATACTGAAGTGACATGAGAAGAGACCTGTACTTCTTACGTCGAGGTCCATAACTGATATTTGAAATAATCGGATCACACCAGTGAGAATCGCTCCGAGATCCATTAATGACAAGAAACGCAGATAAAGAGACATGGCAATTCTTCTGAATGTTTTACGACTGTAGACACAGAGAGTGAAAAAATTGCCGACACATCCGACCAGAATTAGAGTAAGTGCATACAAGGATCGTGGCAATGATCTTATCCATTGGCATATGACTCTTGACACCAATGCACTGGCATATGACTCTTGACCATTAAATGGAATTCTGTTGTTCTGGTCCAAAGTTATATGAATCATTCGCATCTCCATGATCGAGTGATCACACAGTCTGCTAATGATGTGTTCTGCCTGACAGTAGGCCTATGTGTGTTCTTCAGCTCGTGAAAGTCTTTCAGAGAAACATTATTTAGTTGAAAATGTTAAAGTGGGAAGGACATGTTTGTTGGTCGGTTAGATGAAGTTTACAGTTTTAATATCTCAATTTTGAACTTTTTCAGTGGTCGGCATGAACTGAAGTGCGAAGGAGATGGCAGTTACTTCATTGATCGAGACGGAACCCACTTTCGTTATGTCCTGAATTATCTTCGTGATGGTATCATTAAAGAAGGCACTTTACCCCAGAGCGAGACTGTGTGGAGGGAGCTGCTGACTGAGGCCGAGTTCTATCAGCTGGAGGGCTTGGCCGAGTATCTACGCGAACTGCTGCACAAGAAAGACTCGGAGGGTTGACGCACGTGCAGGCTGTAGGAAATTTCTGGAGTATATCAAAACATGCACAACAAAAATTGTCCTCATCAACAGAGAGCCCTGTAAGGCGAATGAAAGCCTGAGATTGTTCCTCTCTAGGAGGAGACACACACAGATCTGCCTACATACAGAAGCGCCTGTCTATATTCAAAAGACTGACAGCAGAGATTTTTTTTTTTTTAGTAAGAGCCCATGGCCTGAAAACTGAACTGGCTATTTTACGGTATACTTTTTTGTCAGTGTGTATTGAGACACAGTATTAATAATTGGATTAAGAGTTATGTTTATATAACTGTTTCATATAGTAATTATTATTTACCAACGAGCTGCCAAGCTCATTATTTGGTATGAGATTTTCTTAACATCTGACACTCAGACATCATTATTTGTTGATAGAAGTATACAAACATTGATTCAAAAGAAAACAAGCCCAAGCTTTGTTTAATTTATCGATCCCTCAATCCTGGCGAAAGAGTTTATCCAAACACTATATCCCATTGTCATGTATGGCCAGTTTACTGAGCAGTTGTATGCTATTTTCTCGTTTAGTATATAAACAAAACATTTATTAGTTGCTGGCATAAAATGGTTAGTGAAACTTCAATGTCTACAATACAAACAGTCACCTCCCTATCTTTGTCTCTTGCTGTGAAAAAAAATTCCATAATTCTCTCAGTTCCCGGGAAAATAAGACAAACGTAATTATTTTTATCAAATAATCTGATGGAGTTATTAAAATTTCAGTTTTGAAAGACTGTCTAAGCGGCAAGTTATGATTGTCTTTGTGATTTCTTTTGTCATTAATATTATACAGGTGCATACTGACGATAATTTCAGTGGTTTGAGACAAGTGATTCCTCTGTAGATGTTTCATGATCATGTTTTTTCCCCCTGACATATTTATAGTATTTAAGTTAAACTTAAGCATCTGCAATCCAGTAATACAATATCGTAGTTGGTTTCATTTAATTTGTGAAGATAAGAGGCTGATAAGCCTTTGCCGCTTTTATCTCTGAAAAGAATGACGGTGTACATTTGTGAAGACTGAAATCCATGATACAATATTGAAATAAGTTAGTGTGGCAACCAGTGAAAACTGACATTCTGTTACAACGATACAGTCTGTTATCATGCTGAATGTCATTCAAGCAAATTAAAGTATGGAATATTTTTTCACAGAAATGTGTTGCCTGAAGCTCTTTGTTTCATATTTATTATTAATTACAGAAGCTGTCATTGCTTATCTTATACTAGTCGTTCCAACGACCGTTTTGTTTATATTTTCATTACTTCCTTGTGGGTCATGCTTTATTACTAGTACAACGCAAATTCAGACTGCAAGTTAGCACAGGATACTATTGCATTAAGACTAACAATAGGCGGCCCTATGGCAGACCTAGACATAACTGTTTTACAATTAGCATGATGCCAGTACTATACAATGTCATGTCGTGAAGAAATATGAGCACGAACATAGATAGAGTGAGAGAGGGGAAACATGGAGAGAGGGGAATAGGTAAGGAAAGAGAAACCGACCAACCGACTTCCTGAAATGTTCAACTGAATATGGAGCAAAAGAAAGAATTATGAGGGGATGGGGTGAAAGAGAAAAACACAGGAATAAAAAAAAAAAAGGTGAAGGTTACAAATTCTTCAGGATATTATGATAATAGGAAAAATATCAGCGTCTTGAAACTTTGTGACTTCATGCACGCAGGTTGGAGTGATATACTTGCGCTCATTGTTAACAATTGATCAGATTTACTTTTGAAAAAATCTGATAATATTGATTTTTTTTTTATTGTTGTTTTGTCATTGGTAGACGTTTTCAAAAACTCCATGGAAATTCACACTTGTTTTATCTCGATGAGAGTTCCATGGGAATTTGTATTTAAAGGATATATTGTCATATTAGTATCCTTTAGAGAATGTTTCCAAAAACTTCCTAACATATGATTCTTTCAAGGACATTGTCATCATAGTAATTTTCTGCACAATGAGCAGTAAAATATACATAATGTAAATTCACGGCTAAACGTAAAAGAACAAATACATTTTTGTGCTTTTCATCTCTCTGATCTAGTTGTCGCACTCTACCAGCAAACTAATACTAATAAGTAATAGTAGGCCTACATGCAGTTTGGAAGAACAATAACGGGAAACGTCTGGAACATTAAGAAATGATAGTGGCCTAATTCACGTTTTAAAGTGGACAATGCGGTAACTTAAACTACGTTATTCATAATTTTTATCAACAGGGCTATGGGTTAGTGGTTATCGTCGCCCAGAGTGTCTTTAGGCAAAGTGGTTGATTTACTTGAGGAGTTGCTTCTGATTGGTATCTTTCGCCAGTTCAAAGTAAAACATAGGAGATGCTGTTCCTACAAGTGAACTGTCAACAATGACATTTGTCTCTCCATCTACCCACCCGTCCGTACATCTATGCATCCATTAATCTATTCATTTATCTATCCATCTGCCTTATCTATCTACGTGTTCGTCCATCCGTTCATCTATATGTCCATCCATCCATTGGTCTGTCTGTCTGCCAGTTGTTGTCTCTGTCTGCCTGTCTATCAATCTATCCGTCTGATTGTCTATTTGTCTACTGCCTCTCCATTTTTCTGTCTGTCTGGCCAACTTATTTATATTTGTTTATCTGTCTGATAGTCAGTCCCTCCTTCAACCATCCATCATTCACATTCTACCGTTCATTCGTCCATTCATTCATCCATTCAGTCATCCATCCACTCATCCATCCATCATTTCATTTATCACACATAACACTAATAACACAAGAATGTGTTCACATCATATCCACAGAAATGAATAGATCTAAACAGAAATTCTGAAAAAAAAAAAGTTTTTAATTTTTTAAACTGCATTCACAATACTAACAATAAGCAATTATTACAGCATAAACAAAATATATTATACAAACAGCAAACTATTGATGGGAAGTTTAGTTTTGTTTGAAATTATTAGTATTTAAGCTTAATGTTAGTACTTTTTCAAGATTTCTATTAACAAAAGAAAAACATCAGTCAGAAGTTCAATCAGCTATGATTTTATTGTTAGGTGGGTACATCGTATAAATGTCGAGGTGGTAAAATTATAATAAAAATAACATTTAGAACATAAAAATGTATCTCTAGAATGGAGTGCTATGAATGCAAGTGTTCTTCAAAATGATGCCGAGTATAGTATCTGATAAAGAACCAAGTATTTCCGAAAGTTAAGTGCTTAATACTTTCTTTAGCAGCTCAATATATTGCATTTCTTGATGATTTTGGAATAACATCTACAGTTATTTTAAAGTTCAGGACATTTCCGTAAAAAGAAAATAAAGAGCACATTTCTGTGAAATGAAAAAAAATGTGATAGAAAGACTTAACCCTTTGAGGTATTAAGTAGATCTCTCCGTGCCCAGTATTCAAGACTTTAGAGGTAAATGTAACACCAAAATCAGGATACCACTTGATTGTCTGATAACCAGGGACATACAACATTCAACATATTATCTGAAAACCAATCAGTCACTGGATTTTATGTCTGAACAACGAGCAGATTTTTATTTATAAATTATCAGGTATAAAAAAAAACAAACACAGAATAAACAACAACGATTTTTAAAAAATTACTTTGCTGCCTGTCGAATTAAAATTTGTTCAAATCCTTTAGAGAAGACAACCATGTCTAGGCATATGCACAAATAAACTTTTTTGGTGCAGAATTATTACTTATATCATGCTCAAACAGCAATCAAAGTGATATATTCATCTACACGTCCTTATCTTCAATGGAAGATCTTGGGTATCTCATACGTTGACCATAATGCACACCAGCTGATCCACAAAACCATCATAATTTATAGTCATACAGCACAGTGGCCCTCAGGAAGACCTTCTTATCACTGTGAAGAAACGCAAACTGAGATGGTATGGCCATCTAACAATATCCAGTGCCTTGTCAAAAGAGTTAAGAAGAACAGAGACGGTATGCGAAAAAGAGGTGGGCAGAAAAAAAATGAACTGGCAACATTCAGGAATGGGCCAATAGAGAACATTTAGAGAGACCTAGGCCACAACTGCGACAGATGGAGAAGGTAAATGATTAGTGCACAACTCATTAGGAGGCACTCCGATCACTCCAGACGGAGTTAAGAGCAAAGATTGGAAAGAAGAAGGGGGAAAATCTTGGTGACCTTACATGTGGAGAGTATAACTACCAGACAGAATTATCGTCAAAGTAAGACCTACCGTCCGCTCTACACGCAAATAATATATATCTATCATTTGGACACAGTGAGACTAAAATATTATCCATACATATAACGAAGGAGTTATCCTATGAAATTCAGCCTTCACGACCTCTGTTTGCCCATGTAAAAATAAGATAATAATAATAATAATAATAAAATGTTATATCAGATTAGGCCAAATGATATTGTTCAAAGCCTCCGACAAATTAAGCATCTACACTGCATGAAGAGAGTATCGCTTTCACAGAAAAGACAAATAAAGTATGTTGTTTCAAAATCTGTCTCATTAACTGAATAAGCCATTGGCCTCACCTTGTTCTGACCATTACTGATTCAGGGTCTTTCAATGGTGATCAGTAGAATAGAGAGCCGTTATAGAGCAGTGATATCAATTGCCATTTTCAAGATATCCTGTCGCCTCTAGGGTGTTGTGTGCTGCAAAAAAAAAAAAGGGGGGGGGGGGGGGGGGGGGGACGTTTCAGTCTTTTGGCTCTCC
>JBCEWB010174206.1:15070-25410 GCA_039654565.1 Peronia peronii
CCCCCCCCCCCCCCCCCCCCCCCCCCCCCCCCCCCCCCCCCCCCCCCTCCATTCTTCTGGCGCTACGAAACGTAGATGCACCTTCAATTACAATAATCAGTCTCTCTTTCACTACATTGTCCAGGTAATTTTTCGTGTGCCAACTCTTCACTTTTACCTGGGTACTCATGTGAGGTATGCATTGTTGGCTGGTTTTGAGCAGGCAGTAATAAAAGTGCAGATGCTAGCAGTTTCTCCCCTGTTATGTAAGGTATCGTGATGGAGAGAACAGACGATGTCCCCATTGGTCTACTGATTTCGCTTTTGTGATCAAATAGTGCAAAATACGAAAATATAATGTGATACATCATAACATACGATATCTCGTCGCGTCTTGTTGACAGTCTTTTCTTATTTCATATGTGGCGCACTTAGCAGGCTATGACTTTGCATCGGCTTCTTCAGGACATGGCACAGCTTTGACACAAGCGGGGCAATTATTTCGGTTCAAGAGTTAGCTAACGATGTTTGAGTCTCTGAAATAAGAGGAAGATCAACAAAATATCATTATGGAGAGCAGAGAAAAGTCTCACACAATTATTTAAATCTATTCAACTCAAACATAGAATATTACCATACTGTTCCGAAACCAAGCATTCAACAGGATTATTTGCAGGAGACTCCAAACCTTCGCCAACATTGTGGTCTAAAAATAGATTCTCACAATACAATCTCCAAAAAAGAATTTACTAATGAAGAGTTGAGAGTCTCAGTTGAGAATTTAGAATGGAACATATTAACAATTATGGCAGCTGATGTTGATAATGTCCTTCTCTCTTTGAGTTTTTCATCCCTGAAGGAGACGCAGCCAAGGTTCTGAGATCCACTCACTTGTTCGAGTCTGAAATTGTAGAGGATGATGAAGTCATGCTGTGTAAGACAAACTTCCATTGTCTCACTGCTGATGAGGCTGACGTGCTTGTTATATTATTTACAGTTTACAGACAGACTTAAGTTAAAATTTCCTTTAGTCTCGCGACTTATTTACAGCTTATGATTTACCTAGAGCCCATGGTTCAGCTTAACTTGCTTTATGATCTTTTCCATATGGGCACGACAATTAACAACAGTGGTCTCTCTTCGCAGCCTTGTTTCACATCTGCTAGTGTTTCAAACCGAAACAGGTAGTCTTTCGATAATCTGAGATGAATTTTCGAAGTTTGTTTCCGATTAAAGAACTAGTTCGTTCCAATGACCTCTGAATAAATGATTTATGAAGACATAAAACTCTCTCCTGAACTTAATGCCCGTTAGACAGTAAAAGCAAAAGTTTAAGGAGCTGTTCGTATACATCAAATGCAACAACAGAACTTCGATGGCATTGCCCAGTCGTCCGAGCCCAGCACTGGTGCTGCGATGAGGCCCTACAAGAAAAGCACTGATAGGAAAGTTGCAAATCGTGAAAGTGATATTGATTGTTAACAGTGTTATTCCCAGGGATATTTCTTTGCTACTTCTTGGTACAATTCTCGCAGCATTCCTGTCAGGAGTTATTTGTGTTTTGTTGGTGTTCATAGTCTGCTTTACAATTTCAACAACTTCCCCTATACTCTTCTTTTGTATCAAGGATGGTTAACAATTTTTTTCACCCGATTTTTGCTTTGAATCACGGTGTGCATTAGGATGGCGTTGAAAACAGTAAGGAGCAAATAGGAAACAAACGTGAATAACCAGCTATCTGTCCACCAAAATATTAATCTAACACCATCTCTGTCGTACATTATAATACAGAATCGAGTCTGACTGCTGTTTGTTGCCAATGTTTGGACATGTAAATGCCCGAACAATAGAAATATTGGAGTTCTACTGGCAGCAGCCAAAACAAAAATGCCGAGTACGATCACCTTGATTTTAGTCTTTGAACAGACAGACTGTGCATATTGTGGCTTCACGATAGATATGACCCTTTCCATGGTAACAAATACCAGAGTCCAACTGGTGCTGTTCAGAAACACATTTATCATAAAGAAATTCAACTGGCATGATAAAGGACTCGTTTCCCTAACGTCCAAGCCTAAAACTGATTTTTGAAATAAGCGGGTCATACCAGTGAGAATGGCCCCCAAGTCCATCACAGACAGAAAACGGAGATAGAGAGACGTGGAAGTTTCTCTGAATGCTTTGCGACTGTAGACGCAGAAAGAGAATAGATTGATCACACATCCCACTAGAATTAGTGTAAATGAGTAATAAGGTGACATAGAGTAAATAGCGGCTGTGATTTTATCAGCAATTTCTTTCGAATACCACCCTTGACCATCGATGACGTCTTTACTTGATGGGTGATAGTCATTGTCATATGAAACATTCAACATGTCCATGACTGCTCTTACATTCTATGTAATTTAGGACTTTTCCAGTATTCTCCTTAGCCCACAATGAACTTTGAGGCGGATAAACCAAGTGTAAAGAGATGGATATATTTGTCACCGTCAGTATAAACGAAGAATTTATTCTGTGTCTGAATTACATCCAAACGCATGATTTTTTTTTAATGTCAGAGATAGCCATGATCTTCATGGAACTAGTTCAAACTATCAATTTGTTCCCAGTACAATGATGCTTTGGAGCAGGGAGGAAACAACGCCACGCCAGACAGAAACGATGTGTTTTCATTTATCAAATATATGGTGATGTCTATACTTCTATACGTTATCTATTTGTATTGACGACGAGGTTTTATTTTACTAATGTATGTATTTGTCTACATGTAAAAATTCCAAACTCCAAATATGACCTTTAATGTATTAGTTTAGACTGATGAAATGATAATATTTGGCTCAGATTTGTATAACTTTTCCACATCCATCGGACGTCGAGCCGAAGACCAGCTTAACATTTGACATTCACCCATGTCTGCTGATCAGCGAAGACTTTCAAATATGAAATATGTATAGACGAAAGTCACCACCGTCATTTTTCATCGATCGGTCAACCATGAAGGGAAAGGAAAATGTTCTTAAAACATTTTACTGCGTTATCGTGAATAACTACTTTGATTAGGAATTACATAGCATTATTCCTATTACTAAAGATGAAAGAAAAGATGTACAATTCTTTCTAAGACAAAGACATAATGTAAATTTCGGTATCTCCACAAACAGAGACCTAGTATTTTATTGAATCGATTATCTAACTACACCTGCAGCAGAATACAGACATTGTCCAGACCTAGGGAAAGGAAACAAACATTCATTAACATAACTTTCTCTTAGAAATCCTAACTTCACCCTGGCCTAGAGCAATAAAAAATAGAGAGCAGAATCAAACTGGCACATGCTTTCTATTGCTCATGATGTCTATTCGTTTTTCGGGTCACTCTAAAGGTCATCAAAATTATTTATAATACAAAGGCATCTCAATTTGCATTAGCAATTGCTTTTCACCATCTACAGATATAGGCCACAGATCAAAGACTTCAACTAAAAAAAAAAAACGATCTTGAGAAATTTTATATTAAGTGTGCTAGTATTTGTATCTATTCGTACTTATTACGTCATCATTCCCAGCCTGACTTTCCAATTATTCGACTACACCGGACATAAAATGCTAGGGTTAAGAACTTTTTAAAGCTACATGGGGGAATTATACAGAACTTCAAGGCTACATGTATATGACACTGATACGGATAATATCCAACGACAATTTCAAGACTACACGGACTTAAAAGTCCGGGCAGGGCTTCAAGACTAGACAGCCACTGCCATTTTACTCGGTATAATGAAGGTTACCTCATTACTTCAGGAACTATTCTTCAGTACAGCATTGTCCAAAAACCTCTTCCACCAAGTTCCAGAAGATGTGTGTTTGTGCATCAAGCTGTAAACAGAGCAGGTTCGCTTTCTTTTTATTTTTTTTTTTTTGTTTTGTTTAAGTTTCACATATGAAAGAACACAATTGTTAAACAGAGTGGATTGTTTCATTCTAATTTCACGACTCTCATGGTGTATGCCTCTAAGCTCTGTAACCCGTCACGCTTTGAGGAAAGAAATTTGCAGGGCCTGCCTCGAGATGCTGCAAAATGTTGGAGAGGCCTGCGCCTAAAGATGTTTGAAAGCAGTTGAAAATGGATATGCCCATGCCCAGATATACAACTAGTTGTTCTAATCTTCAAGGCGTTGGAACCTGGTGGCAAATCTACCAAATAAAACTGAAGTTACGTCTTTATTGATATTATGTGAATAGAGGCTGCTCCTTCATTTTTAGGAATTCATCATACGTGCAAGGTGACTTTTGGGATACTACATGTGTCTTTACGTGATGCATTAACTGTCGTTTAGTAGTATGTCAAAATAGCATTAGCTGTCCCAGCCACCCTGTCAACACTTTTAGGGTTAAGAAGCAGTTGGTGAAGGTTAAGGGCACGTCTTGCAACTAATCTTGGCAACTGCTTCTGAGGGATTTCTATGTCCTTGCAGTTGTATCTCCGCTTTCTGTCTGCGTTAGATCTTGAAGATATTATCATCTAATGAACGTTTTTGCTTATTGCAGCTACTAAACTTTGACAGCAGTGACCATAGAGAACGTCATTTCAATGGAAAGGCCAGAAACTGTTAAAGCTGAGCCAGCAACACACATTGTTTAGATAACAATAATGGTAACACTGATGATCATCATCACGTTATCTGTGGTCATCTACTCTTAACTTTCATCTTGTTTTGAAATTGTCAAGATTATGTGAGATGTAGGGAGAAATCAAACTACGAGCTGTTGCCTAGAGCAGAAAAAGAGTGGGGAAAATGATAAAAAGAACTGCACTGTACGGCATGATGTAGATTTAAATATCGGGACACCAGCTGGAGCAGATCTGTGGCAAATTTTACAAGAACAAAAACCGCATCACGGATACATTTTAAAAAATGTATCTTGCACCAACACTCAATTGTTCGTTCATTTTCTGCAAGTTTTCCATTTTAACTTGTCTGTATGTTATTCCGCTCCATATTTTTGCCGAACAAGATATTTTACGTTTGTCGGTGAGAAGTCTTTTGTCTTGCTGAAGTTCACAAATAACTCTCTCAAATCTTTCGATTAGTTCACTGGCACCTGGATCAACAGCTGGAAATAAAAAAAAAAAGTAGCTGGTTTGTGTTTCAACAGGACATTAATTGTATGTTCTACAATTAAACGTTCCGACAGATTATATATCTACTAAGAAGAGATTAAAGATACGATAAGATAAATTTTATTGTCCTGAAAACGAAATCCCTTTCACAGTTGAAAAGATACAATGTAGGTCTATATCATATTTAATGCGCATTCACAGTACAGGCAGACACAATTATCAGTCAGTCACGGCATTAGAACAAAGCAAAGTTTTACTTGTTATATACTAATCGGTCCACCGGCTGCTGTTATATTTATTTTCATTTATTCCTTGTGGGTCATGCTTTATTACAGGTACGATGTAAATTCAAACTACAGTAGAGGTCACCAATATTTGGGGAAATTCCATCGACCCAAAAAAGTTTGTCTCACTTCTATCCTGTTACAGTGGATAGGAAATTTATGATGAAAACTCTTCTCGATGAATGACAGACTCATAACTAATTGAAACTAGATACTCTTCAAATAATAATGCAGTGAGTAGGAAAGAGACTGACGTACTTCCGGCCGAAACCAATGACTTCCGGCTCTTACCGGAAATGAAGGCAAAATCATTTAAACAATAGCGCTTAGCCTTCTTTGTGATTGTATTGATGTACTTGATTGCCGGTAAGTTTTCAGTATTTTATGAAATTATTGTATTCCATCGTGACCATGGATTCTGCGATCAAATCTTCTTCAGAGGCTCAAGATTATTTACGAGCGAAAGGTAAATGGTTTTAAGAACAGGACTTTGTTGATTTATTTGTATGAAGTGCTGAGAGTCTGGGCATGGAGTTGGACCCAGATAATATATTGGAGTGTAAGACTGACACCTTAAAGGCGAAATTGACAGTACCGACTAATGGCATAAGTATAAATTAGCCAATTCCTATCCAGCTTGATGTGTCAAGTGACTTAAATTCTAATGTGAAAAGCATTTGATATCTTATCTTGCCTTGCCTAGTCGAGAGACTGCGAATGCCGCATGTTTGCCTCACTTTCTACTTGTAAGCTTACTTGCTGCGGGAAACCCCATTGAGTTTGTCCCGAAATCTTGACCAACACCATTAGCATATAACAAAATTATTGCATTAGGACTAACAAGAGGGGGTCCTTTGGCAGATAAATCTTACCTGGACGTAACTATTCCACCCGACCGACCCACCGACAGACAGACAACGAAATATTTCTGGATCTTTAAGCTGATTGGTGATGGAACATTCTGAAACGTTCGACTGAATATGGAGCGAGAGAAAGAATAGGGGAGGATGGATTGAGAGAGAGAAATAGACAGACATAAAGAAAATGTGAAAGTGTGAAATTCTTCAGGATGTTATTAATGGAATAAGCTCACCATCTTGAAACTTTGTGATTTCATGAACGCAAGCTTGAGTGATTTACTTGTGTCTATTAGCATGGGCAGCATAATAAGATCAGCAACGTTAACAAGTGATCAGATTTTTAATTTTTTTTTTTTTTTGTGGGCCTCCTTCAGTCTTGGAAGACTATGGAGTTGCGCTCTGGCAGGTGAAGTCCGACGCTGGTCTGTCTGCCTGGGCTGCAGCTTTTCCTCCCATCCTCCTTGCCTCTTACTTCTTAAGTGCAAGTTTCTCTTCGAAGTTGTAGAGATCTTTCTGCACAGTCCGTCTTCAGACTGACCGTTTGAGGGCTGTTGCTTCCCAGTTGTTTTGATCAATGTCCCTCTTTGCAAACGTCTTTGAATAGCAGCTGTGGTCTGCCTGTGGGACGTTTTCCATATATAATGTCTTTAGGGATCCGTCCGTCATCCATGCGCACGATATGGCCAAGCCAGCGAATGCGTCTCTTTTTCAGTAGCGTGTACATGCTGGTGCATCCAGCTCTTTCCAGGACAGTGGTTTTTGGGACATTGTCCTGCCAGGTGATGTTCAGAATGCGTCGGAGGCAACGCATGTGGAAGGCATTGAGCGTCCGTTCTTATCGACATGCAAGGTCCAGGACTCACTATCGTACAGGAGGGTGCTTTTGAAGAAATCTGATAATATTAATATTTTTGTTGTTGTTTACAAAAACTCCATGGAAATTCATATTTAAAGGATATTGTCATATTACCATTTTTTAGGAAACATATTTAAAAATTCCTTATGCCTTTAGAGAATATTGCCATCTTAGTAACAGTAAATATTTGTGCACAATGCGTAGTAAAATACACATAATGTAAATTTCCAAACCAAATATAAAAGAAAAAACTAGATATAAAGTTTTATGTGCTTCCTCCTATTAATCTAATTCGTCGCCTGGGTCAAAAGGGCCTGTAAGCGACATTTTCCAAATTTTACAGTCGAGGCAAAAAATTTAATCACTTTTACAGTTTTGAAGATATTTAACTAAAAGGTGGATGTAATATTAATGAAAACAACACAAAGAAGTTCCTATCAAAAGGACTCACAAAAATAGTCTCTTCACCAGAAAAGACGGATATAAATGAATTTAATACTGAAAGAAATCTGAAATTAAAACTCCTGTATGGGTCACATGCAGGATTTCTTCATCTAAATTGGTAAAAATTGGTGTGCACCTGGCACATACAGGATTTTAATAGAGTGGACTTGAACTCAGATTTATTATTAAAAAATACAACTTTATTGTTGTTGTTTTTTACATTTCAAATATTTGACAGTAAAAGCGAGCTTATTATCATACAGTCTGACATTAGGCCTTTGCCGATTGTAAAATCATTTTAACGTTCTCGGCCACAATAGGTGTAAATACCCGGACGCTCTACAAAGCATTCTCTACATGGACAATTTCAAATAATTTTTCAGTGAAACTTCCTGTTCTCCTCTGCCAACCATTTTCCGGAAAGTATGGAAGTGAAAAAATGTTACTTTGTATTTAATTTTATTATACCCACGCCTCGAATAGAAGAGTAAACTCTGTAACATCCTCTCAGTCATACAAGGGTGTAATGCACCTAAGTCCTTCGACCTGAATGTGCATGTGCGTACGTGTGTAATGCTTGAAAGACAGAGGGAGAGACAGGGAGATGATGATTGTACAATTATCTTTGTAATCCTTGTCATCTTCCCTTCGAGTTTTGCCCCGTGCCTATTCCTTCATCAATTCCTCCTTTGTTAGTATATGTTTAGCAGTTCTTTTAGAAACTGGTCTGTTTTGTTGGTAACATGCTGATCCGTTTTTGGTTACTATGTCAGCCCTCACGTTGCCTGCAATGTTGTGGTATCTGGGATGCACTGTATCCAGCTTGACACCAAAGATGTTAATGGATTGGTTGAGGATACTGATCAGGCCTCTGTCTGTGAAATTGTTGAGTGAGTCATCTTCCATTGTTTGTAAAACGGACATTTCATCCGAAAAGATGAAGGCATGTTCCATTATCTCTGGGTAACAGATGAAAATTGTTCTGATCTTCTGTATAATAGCTTCAAATGCAAATGCTTTAATAGTTTGAGCACAGTGGTCCACAGGAATCGTGAAGCTCATCGCCTGTTTTATCATGAAAGTGGGACACATAATAGAAACAGCTGTACTGTAATTACTACTCCTCTAACTAATAGTTCTCCACCTATGTCGACCTGACCAAAGCGTTTGACACTGTCAGCAGGGAAGGCCTCTGGAAAATCATGGCTAAGTACCCAGAAAATTCATAGCCATTGTACGTCAATTTCATGACGGGATGCAGGTCAGAGTCCAAGACAGCGGCGAGTCATCAGACCCCTTCCCAGTCTCTAACGGAGTAAAGCAAGGCTGTCACCTCGCAACGACACTCTTCAGCCTCGTGTTTCAGCCATGCTCACCGTCGCATTCCCAGATTCAGACACAGGAATTGACATCAGATGGCGCTTTGATGGCTCTGTATTCAACCTCAGGAGGCTTCAAGAAAAAACTAAGGTCCAGGCTGACACCGTCAATGATCTCCTCTTTGCTGATGACTGTGCCATCAACGCTGCTTTAGAAGCGGACATGCAACACAGCTTTGACCTGTTCTCTGACGTCTGCGAAAGCTTCGGTCTTACAATCAACACAAAGAAGACAGAAGTCACACACCAGCCAGCTCCAGGAAAGCATACACCGAACCGAACATCACTGTCAAAGGCCAGCCACAGAACTTGGTGGACAAATTCACCTACCTTGGGAGCAGGCAGCCCAGGAATGTCGTCATCGAGATGAAGTGAGTGCCAGACTGGCCAAGGCAAGTACAGCATTCGGGAGACTATACAGCAACGTGTGGAACAGGAGGGGCGTCACCACAGAAACCAAGATCAAAGTATACTGCGCCATAGTTCTCACTACACTGCTCTATGGCTGCAAGACTTGGACTGTGTACCAACGAAGCTGGAACCACTTTCATAGGGCCAGTCTGGGAAAGGTGCTCAACATAAAGTGGAAAGACAAGATCCCAGACACTGAGGTCCTTGACTGCGCCAGCCTGCCCAGCATCTTCACCATGCTCATGCAGTCACAACTATACTGGGCTGGCCACGCAGTGTGCATGCCAGAGCACCGCCTTCCAAAAAGACTACTGTTTGGTGAACTCAAATGTGGCAAGCACTCCCGCGGGCTCCCGAAAAAAACGCTTCAAAGACAGCTTGAAAGCTTCTCTCAAGTCCTTCGACATTTGCCCTGACTCTTGGGAAACAATAACTCTGGACAGAAGTGAATGGCGCGCTGTCGTCCACAAAGGCGTCAAAATCTGTGAGGCCAACAGGACAGTTGCAGCAGAGCAACGCCGACAAGCCAGGAAGGACAGCGCCAACAGATCGCCAGTTGCTGCCACGATCGCCTGCCCACACTGTCAGCGAGCCTTGCGAGCTAGAATCGACCTGACCAGCCACCTACGCACCCACAGACCAAGAAACCCCCAACCTCCTAGAAGAAGATGACAAGATGGTCCTCGTCGCTACCACGGGCGAACATACTATAATTGATATGATATTATTATTATATAGACTACAGGTTATATCTTTGATGGAAAATACTATGCTAGTTTTGGTATAGTATGTTCACGGATGTCTGTCACGAACTTTCTTTCTGGGTGTTGAATGGGTATTAGACGTGACGTTATAAGTGGCGATCAGGCGGTGAGTGCGGATGAGACACACACAATGATGGAGAAATAACAACAGGAATCCTCAAGTCGAAATGATGCAGAATTTATTACAGGTGCTTGATATCAATACAAACTTCAGGGCAGCTGTCTAGCTCCGATGCAC